>PVHP010049973.1:0-11986 GCA_004024765.1 Zapus hudsonius
TTCATTTATTTATTTATTTGCAAGCAGAGAGAGATAGAAGAAAGAGAGATAATAGGTGTGCCAGGGTCTCTAGCCATACTGCAAATGAACTCCAGATGCATGCACCACTTTGTGCATCTGTCTTCATGTAGGTACTGGGGAATCAAACTATGGTCCATTAGGTTTTCCGGGAAGTGCTGAGCCATCTCTTCAGCCCCTATTTTATCATCTTAACATTGCTCTAATCATTCCTACTGTGTTGGACCCATCAGCCCTAGGTCTGGGTCCATATCTTCTGTTTCATTCATTTTCCAATTGCAGCATTTCTTTATCAGTCCTGACTGGCATCAAAGCTTGCATGGTCTCTGTTACTTGTGAAATGAAACTTCACAAGTTCATCAACTTCAAAAGAACACAGTGATTGCCTGATGAACTCATGCTCTTTGCCTTGCTAGACTGATTTCTGAGCATGTTTCTCTCACTCTTCACTCCCGACAAACTGAGCGACACTACATTGTCCATCACTATGGAATCTTTGTTCTCTCTCCTCTCTCAGACCAGTGCCATTATTTGGTCAGACTTTTCTCCATGCCATCTTTCTGTTTCTTCTGAAATAAACTTCATCCCTCACTTCATCATTGCAAATGCCTGCTCTTCTTTCAATACTCCAATTGTATCAGTATTTCTTGTTTTCTTATTATTCTTTCTGTCTGTTGTGTGTGTGTGTGTGTATGTGTGTGTGTGTTAATAGGGATTGTGATACTCATGCATGTTAGGCAAGTGCTCTACCATTAAGCTATCTTTCGAGCCTCCTATTTACATTTGGCTTATTTAAGACAGAGTCTCGCTAAAGTTACCCAGACCAGCCTTGAACTCACTCTGTAGGCTAAGCAGGACTTGAACTTGTGGTCCGCACCAGATCATCATCATTATTATTTATTATTATTTGGTGACAGGGTCTTGTTCCCAGGGCTGGCCTTGAATTCTCAGCTCTTTTGCCTCAGCCTTACAGGAGTAGGATTACAAATTGTTGCAGTCAGCTTTCTCACTGCTAAGACAAAGAACCCACCAAAAGCAGCTGATGGGAGGAAAGGGTTTATTTTGGCTTACAGACTTGAGGGGAAGTTTCATCATGGCATGGAGAATAGTGACATGAGCAGAGGGTGGACATCACCTCCTGGGATTAAGAATAAGCATAATGTATAGGGTGGAAAACAGCAACAGGAGAGTGTGCCAAAAACTGGCTGTACCACCATAAACCCATTCCCATCAACACACTTCCAACAAGGTTCCAATTCCAAAATTTCCATCAGCTGGGGATCAAGCATTCAGAACACTTAAGTTTATGGGGGACACCTGGATCAAACCACCACAAGAGCGTACACAACCACACTCAGCCTCAGGCTACATAGCTTTCGCAGGCTTTCTCCACTCCTTCCTTGATCAGATCAAATACATCAAGAAAGACAAAAAGGATTAACAAAAAGACTTACTCATTTTGTCCCTTCTGAGAAATGAGGATTTAAAATGGTAGTATCAGGGTTGGGGAGACGGCTCAGCAGTTAAAGGTGCTTGCTTGCAAAGCCTGCCCACCCAGGGTTCAATTCCCCGACCACACATACAAAGCCTGATACAAAAAGTGGTGCAAACTTATGGCAAGAGACCTGGCACACCCATAGACAGGTACACACATATGTGCATAAATAAATAATAGATAAAATGGTAACATCTACTATTTGGATATAGAAAAAAATTATTGATGTATATATGTATATATAATATGTATATAATATATATTCCTAGAAACATCAATTGGCCCTACTTAGTATAATAATAATCATTACTGATTATGTGTCTAGCTCCTTTAAGTTTCCAAGTCAACCAATTACTTGGTTCTTATTAGCAGTGGTCTTCAAACCACTGTGCACCTGGACATACTGGAAGATATTCCAAAGATCCTGCCAGCAGAGACAATGCAATGGGAATGGATTTCTGGGTTCTCAAATTCATAAATACTTTCATTTGTAACAAACCTGCCTAATAACCAGCCACCATGCTTATAGTTTTCTCATCTGATAGCCACTTCCAAAGTCCTTCTCCCACTTGAAGATAGACCTCCACGCAGCCTGAATTTCACGTGATATCATGTTAGTATTGATAAATCATGTAACATATGAGCCTCATGAAGAATCAACTTTATGAATTTGTATCACTTTATATAAAATTATATTAATTTTAATCCAAACTGCACTCTAAATTAATCTTACATCTTATGTAATTGCTTATAGATTCTGTAGCTTTAAGTCAAAAATCAAATCACATCAAAATTTAAAATTGTGTACATTGATTTTGCATACAAAAGAACAGCCTGCAACTGGAGACTCGGAACCGAAAATGCCAAGAACTGTGTTCATAGCAGTCACCACAACATTTTTTAAAAGTCCAGGAAATATTTTGACCTTTTTTTGTGATTGGCTGTTACGCAGTAAGATTCTCTTCAAGTCAAGCAGAGCTGTTTAAGCTGATATGCTGAGTTGATTGGTTTAATTTCATGGCATCCTGCTACAAGGACACAAAAATCCGTTTCATTTATGATTAGAGATTGCATTTAGGAGAATCAAGATGACTTTTTTTTTTTTTTTCGAGGTAGGGTCTCACTCTAGTCCAGGCTGACCTGGAATTCACTATGTAGTCTCAGGGTGGCCTTGAACTCATGGTGATCCTCCTACCTCTGCCTCCTGAGTGCTAGGATTAAAGGCATGCGCCACCACACCTGGCTTCAAGATGACTTTTGATTACATGGCTGTGGTCTTTTAAGGAGTATATCTCAACTATGGTTTCCTTTGTTGTTTTTCTTTTTCCCTAGGTCCCCTTCTCAATACTGATCCAACTCAGAGTCTTGTGTCTGCTAGATAAGCATGCCATCGCAGACCTACATCCCTTCTCTTTCTTCACTTCTTTTATTTTTATTTTTATTTTTTTAAAGGTTTCACTTCTTTTTTTCTGAAATATTTTATTTATTCATTTTTCAAGCAGAGAGATACAGAGAGAGAGAGAGAGAGAGGAGAGAGAGAGAGAGAGCGTACCAGGGCCACCACTTCGTGGGTCTGGCTTATGTGGGTCCTGGGGAATTGAACTCAGGGCCTTAGGCACTGGAGGCAAGTGCCTTAACCGCTGAGCCATCTCTCCAGCCCTTCTTTTATTTTTTGAAACAGGGTTTCACTCTAGTCCAGGCTAGAAATTCAAGCTGTAGCCCAGACTGGCCTCAAATTCATGGCAATCCTCCTACCTCAGCCTCTCCTGAGTGATGGGATCAAAGGCGTGAGCAACCATGTCTACTTTATTTTTAATTATTCAATACTGGAAATTAAACCTAGGACCTTATACTAGCTATATCCCCTTCCTTCTGTTTACTTTTCATCTTGAGACAGAGTCTCACTGTATTTCCCAGGCTGACCTTGAACTCACTATAGTTGCAGCAGGCCTTGAACTTGCACTCCTTCTGCCTCAGCCCCCCCAAGTAGTTATGATTAAAGACCTGTGCCACAAATCTAGGATTTTAATTTTTTCCTTCCCTAATAGCTTAAATTAACATTTACATAGAAGCTAATGGTAAAATCAGTAATTGCTAAAATTTAGCTATTAAACTTATGTCATTATTTTGTATGTCTTAGCATCACTGTTAGCTTTGTACAGTGAATGGCAACTAGGTGGTAGCCTGTCTGATTAATTTGCTCTGTGTAGGGGCTAATGACGACTGCTTCAATATGTCAGCACTTAATGAACGTGGGGATAATTATATACTAACACTGACAATTGTCCATTTAATCATCATAAAACAGACACCATCGTGCTTTGTGTGCTGGTTACATACTCAGCATTGAGAAGAGATAATGACACACAGATTTTTGTTGGGCTATATTAAAATTAGCACTGAATTACTCTCTGTCACCCCACAATATTCAGTGGTTAGTGGCAACTTTAAGGTGCGAAGTATATAAGGAAACTGAGAGCATCCACCTTGAGTCCCTCAGCACAAATGGTATGAAACTAAATAAATAGTATAAAACTAAATAGTGTGTACTAGACAAGCATGCTACCACAGAGCTGCATCCCTGTGATAAATAATGCAATCTTTGCATTTATTTATTTATTTATTTATTTATTTATTTATTTATTTATTTATTTTTGCCAGCAGAGAGAGACAGAGAGAAGAGAGACAGACAGGGAGAAAGAATGGCCACACCAAGGCCTCCAGCCTCTGCAAATAAATTCCACTGTGCATCTGGCTTTACATGGGTACTGAGGAGTTGAACTTGGGTTGTTAGGCTTTGTAGGCAAGTGCCTTAACCATTTAGCCATCTCTCCAGTACCCGTCACTGCTTTTAATTCCATCATATGGCTGCAAGAAGACCTGCAAGATTACATAAAAGTATAGTAGAAAACTAAACCTCCTCTCTTCCACTAATACTGGTGTTGGACTGATCATTCCAGAGACCCTCCCACTTCAAAAGCAGAAAGAAAATGAGAGAAACAATTACAAAAAATGCTGTAGAAAGAAGAAAGGGCCAGGGTGGGTGTAGAGTGAACCCTTATCTTGCCAAGTCTTCATTTCCAATTCACATTTTTAAAAAAAATATTTTTATTTATTTGCAAGTAGCGAGAAGAGATACAGAGAGAGAATGGGCACTCCAGGGCCTCCAGCCGCTGCAAATGAACTCCAGATGCATGTGCTACTTTGTACATCTAGCTTGACAAGGGTCCGGGGAATTGAACCAGGGTTGTCAGGCTTTATAGGCAAGCACCTTAACTACTGAGCAATCTCTCCAGCCCCCAATTCACCTTTTTGTTGAAGTGACTGGAAAAGGAGGGAAATGGCTCCTGGTTCCCTCCTCTTACCCTGCCATTTGTGCCTGTGTCCCTCAGCCCTGGCCCCAGCCTTGCTGAGCTCAATATCAGTTTTCTTCAAAAGACAGGAAGCTGGGAAGACCTACTCTCTGCCTTGCAGGTGAGAAAACCCGAGGCCAGCTTAACAGGAAGAAGCACAAGATAGAGGTGGAGGAAGACAGGATGGGAAGAAAGAACAGATGGGCAGGGAAGGGAAATGGGAAGACGTGAAAGACGCACAGAGACAGGGAGGAAGAAAGTACCACTGACAGAAAAGAGAAGGAAGGGAAAGATGGCTGGTGATCCCCAGGGATTTAAGAAATCCATCTTCTTTCTCCAACCCCTGAGGAAAAGGATTAGGCAACTCCAACCCATGGGCAGGGAAGCCTGGATCCCTTAAATCAGGGACTGAAATGTTGTGTAGGCTGTATCTTCTTATCTTTCAGGAAGACAGAAAGAAAGGCCTTAAAGCCTAAATGGTAGAAACTAGATCTGTGGCCATAGCCCCAGCCAGGTGACAGATTATTTTAGAGGTCACAATTCAAATGCTTACAGGAATGTGCTGGTGACATCACAGCCTAGCCAGCCAGGGGGTGGCTCTGGTGAACTGAGAATCACATATCAAGGGCTATTGTGATGTTGTTGCCATCAATGTTGGCATCCATGATCTTGACCTAGCATTACCAGAACTTGGGTTTTGTTTCATGGTTTTTTTAAAAAAAAGAAAATCCAGGAATCTGTGTTTTTAAAAGAAGTCAGTCTCAAATTTTAACTAATAATAATAATGAAAGAAATCTCCTAATTTCTACATGACAACCAATGACCCTGGTTCAATTTTCCAATACTCATGTAAACCAATTCTTATAATTTAAAAATGCATTTTATTTACTTACTTACATGAGAAAGAGGGACCATGGACACGCCAGGGCCTCTAGCTGCTGTAAATGAACTCCAGGTGCATGCACCACTTTGTGCATCTGGCTTTAAATGGGTACTGGGAATCAAACCCAGCATGAAAGCTTTGCAAGCAAGCACTTTTAACCACTGGGTAATCTCCTCAGCCCCAATTCTTATTGTGTTTAAACACATGGAAGAAAAAAATATTCCAATGAGCCAGATGTAATTCATGGGTTCATTTGCCAGTTAAGCATAAACACATAAATATGTTCATATATACTGTTTAGGGTGTTGTGGCCCATGCCTTTAATCCCAGCACTTGGGAGGCAGAGGTAGGAGGATTGCTGTGAGTTCAAGGCCACCCTGAGACTACATAGTGAATTCCATGTCAGCCTGGACTAGAGTGAGACCCTACCTCGAAAAGTCCTCCCCCCAAAAAATATATATCAACATATATACTGTTTAAATATTGTTATTTATATATATTTCTATTATATGTTTATATATTTCTTTATATTTTATTTATTATTTGCAAACAAAGAGAGAAAGAATGGGCTGCCAGGGCCTCTGGTCCTGCAAACAAATTCCAGATGTAAAACTGTTGTGCATCTGGCTTCACGTGGGCACTGGGGAATCAAACCTGGGCTGGGAGGCTTTGCATGTAAGTGCCTTTAACCATTGAGCTATCTACCTAACTCTTATATATTTCCATATTTATGTGTAACATATTTCTAAATAATATATTTATATATGTTTAAGGATACATATTTTCCATTGTACATATCCACATAACTGTAGAAAAGGGCCTGAACTATTATTTCCAATATTATCAGGAGATCAGCAAAAAAGGAACTAAGCAAGCAGAAAATTAATTATGAAATTAATTATCTAAGAAAATTGTTTAAAGTGCACAAATGGAGATCCTAGCAAGGTTTTTCTGGGCACCTGGGAAAATAATAACTCCCGTTTATGACATTATTTAAAGGGAAATTGTTCCAAGCGTCAATAACAACCACAGGAAAACACAGATATGGGGGACTCAACCCCCTCTTTGATTGAAAGATTCCATTTCATCTGATGGTTTGTAAGAGAAGCTTTTCTTTGTGATAGGATTAATGGGATGTTGGAGAATTCCTGGCAACCTATCTAACTATCTGGTGTTCCTGTTATCACACAAGTACCAGGCCTTCTTTATAACTAAGATACTTCAGCCAAGATTAGTATCATTGCCTATGGTCTATGGGACACTAAACCCCAAGATCAGGTATCACTTGGTACAGAATTTAAAAAAAGAAAAACTTCCAAAAGATTGATGGGCTCTCAGTGAATATGTAGTTAGGGCCATTTCAGCTGAGTGTAAATCTAACTTAACTCTAAGCAAAATGATGGTTAATTTTATGCATCAACTTGATTAGGCTATGGTACTCAAATGCTAGTTTAGATGTGGCTATCAAGGTATTTTATGTGATTATAATCATTTGGCTTTAAGTAAAAGAGATTACCTTCTATCATGTGTGTGGGTCTCATCCAATCAGATGAGGGCCTTAAGAGTAAGAAAAGAAGCAATAATTTTGCCTCAAGATTGTTAGAAGTCCTGCCTGAATTTCCAGCCTGCCCTAATCATTTGGCATTTATATCCTACTGGTTCCGTTTCTAAATGCCCATCCACAAGTCTGGAAAATCCTCTTCCTCCAGTCAGTCTCTCCCACATCCACTAGGTCCACTCAAAAGCACCTTCTTAAGGTAAGGCTTTCCTCTCTCACAAAATGAGAACATGATAAAGCCAGCACTTCATAACATAGCTGATTCATATTGCATTACAAGTTCTGATTTACCATAGGCTGTAATGGAACTAATCTTTATTCAGCCAACCATTTTCCTACTTTATGCAACAAATTCTGAAATAGGCATTATTTTTATCGTCCCCGTGTGTGTGTGTGTGTGTGTGTGTGTGTGTGTGTGTGTGTGTGCACGAATGTGCCTCTGTGGAGTCCCGTGCACTAACCTGTGGTGGGATGTGGTCACCTGCAGTGACCAGAACTGAAAGTCAAGCATCCCATTCTATCCTTCCTCTCATTCTTGTTTGAGCCAGGGTCTCTTTCTGATTCCTGAGCTGGCTGTTTTTTCTCACAAGCCCCAGGGTCTCTGCTCCCCTACATGACTGGGATACAGGTGCCATGGTATGCCCAGCTTACATTGGTTCTGGAAATTCTAACTTGGGCAGATGTAGGCCCCCCACAAGGCCCTCATGCTTGAGCAGGAAGTTCATTTAACCCCTGAGATATCTCTTCAGTCCACTTTTCCCTATTTCCTTTAAAAAAATTGTTTGCAAGCAGAGAGAGAGACAAAAAGAGGAGAAGAATGGGCAACTCTGAGGAAATCTGCTTGAGTCCTAAGGTATGGGCAGCACTGCACACTGACTTCTCCCAGATAGGCTGTGACCATGACGGTCTTTGCACACCTGCTCTGGAGCGCAGCCGCGCAGATGCAAGGGGAAAATGTAGCACCTGCCTATATCTCTTACATAAAAGTTCTTTTTAAAGAAATCCTTGTTCTTTTGATATTGGTGTTTCTATGAATAAATTGGGAAGAAATAGCTCTTTGGGTCTAAATTTAGGAAAATAAAGATGAGATATCACAAGCCCCATTGATTTCTGTTTCAGGGAATGTGATGACAAACGTCATAATCTTCCTCTCCCAGCTAGAACTTTCTAGGTAAGTAAAACTACCATGATTTCTCTCTCTCTCTTTCTCTCTCTCTCTCTCTGAAGGAGCCATAACTGCCATGAGGTAAAGGCCTAGCAAAGGTGTCCACTTTGGGCAGAAGGTAGAGCACAAGACTGGTAGCACTTAGATATTTGGTATTGATTTGATGGAGAACAGAACAAGATGAATTATATTTTTATTATTCATTTATTTATTTGCAAGTAGAGATACAGAGAGAGAGAGAAAGAGAAAGAGAGTGTGTGAATGAGTATGCCAGGGTCTCATGACACTGCAAATGAATTCCAAAGGTATGCAGCATTTTAGGAGGGTTCAGGGGAATTGATCTCTCTCTCCCTCCCTCTCTCCCTTCCTCCCTCCTTCCCTCCCTCTCTCTCTCTCTCTCTCTCTCTCTCTCTCTCTCTCTGTCTCTCTCTCCATGCTTGTGCTGTCTCATGTAGGCTTGAGTTAGGTGGAGCCCTGAAATCATGCTTACACAGGAGGGAGCAGTCAAGCCTAGAACATAAATCATTTTGGAACATCTCTACTTATCTAGGATTCTGGATGCAAGTGTTCTCCACTGTCAGCCTCTCTGAATGGTAGGGATTGGATCAATAAATTGGTACCAGAGGAGTGGGGTTGTATCTGCTGATTGTGTAGCTTTGGCCTTTTTGAAACTGATTTGCAGGAGAAATGTGGACAGATTTGAAACCTCGGCCTAAGAGATGCCTTGTAGTGCTGTAAATACAGTTTGATAAACCAGTCTGGTCAGATTTAGAAAGACCTGAATGCAGTAAGAACTATGGACTGTGAGGTTTGGCTGACAAGGGGAGAAAGAACTTTGTCTGGACTGGTCTCGAAGCAGTTTGTGTGAGAAGCTTGCTGCATTCTGCCTGTTTGTGTCCTGAGGACTCATGTAGGGTTGCATTGCATAGAAATGGACTGGTGTGAGCAGATGGAGATGGCACAGAAAGAAATGAAATCTTTGGGCAGAAACTGCTGCCTCCTCAACTGCAATTGTTTGAGTGATTTCAACCATTGAGATTGGGCCAGGTGATCTGCATTTGGACAGCAGGAAGAATGCGGACTCTTTGAAGTAAGGAGCATGAATGCTGAAGGAGTGTCCTGCTCTTCAAAGTCAGCTTTATTCCTCCTGGATTAACAAATTGGTAGCCTACTTGGTACTATGGAGTGTAACAAATGCAGGAAGAGAGGGTTATGGAGTTAGCGATGTTGTTTTGTTTTTTGGAACTAGCCATGTGCAGTGTGAAGCAGGTGTGTTGGATTACCTGCATGGAGTCCCAATGGAGCCATGAGGATGAACCGTGGGTTGCAGTAGAGACCCAGTGGAGATGCCAAGACTATGGGGTGGTTGCCAAGGAGAGTTGCCAACCACATTTTTGGATGAATCCCCAGAGCCTCCACCTGTCCCCAGTCAATCATGTAGTTTTTCAATCTCCAAGCCAGTTTCTAAATTTCTTACTTACATAATTTCCCAAAGCCATGATCTTTCCTAACCAGTGAGGTCCAGGCTTAGAATGTGCAAACAAATGCTTTCATTAGGCCATGTGAAGACCTCTTCCTTCCTGATTTGTCTCTCTGCCTCTACCCCATTTTATGTTCCAGTTTTTAATTCTGTGCTATCTCATCCTGTCATTCTGTCTCAGTCTCCACTCATTGGAGTTTTATTTAGCTCACAGTTCTGGGGTTTTTACTTAATCCTCTTGTCCCTGCCTCCAGAGTGCTGGGATTATGGGTGTATATCTGCTTTGAGCATCTGATGAGGGTGGAACGTATGGCAAGAGTGTGTCGTGGAGCAAACTAATCAAGAAACAGATGAGCAAGAAAACCAGCCAGCTCCCTCTTCATGGTCACACACCCAGTGACTTCTCAAAGGTTCTGCTACCTCCTAAATAGTGCCCCTCCAGGATCACGCCTTTAACATGTGCACTTTGGGGAGATACTTATCCAAACTGGCATAGTCACTTTGTATATTTTTACCTGAAAATTAAGTGGAGATACCTATGTACAAATCTTATTTAATCAATTAAGTTTTAACAATTTCATAAATGTACATATATATTTTGATTCTATTTATTCCCATTGCATTTGTTCATCTCCTCCTACTACTGAATTCCTTCTTCTTCCCAACAAGTCTGTCTTCTACTTTTACATCTTTTTGTTATTGTGTGTGTGGTAAATACAGTTCTATGTGCCCTTGTGGGGCCCTGTGTGCTTGTTTGTGGTGGGGTGTGCTTGCCTGAGGTGGCCAGAGAAGAAAGTTGGGTGGCCTGCTCCATCATCTTCCAGCCATTCTTATTTGAACCAGTGTTTCTTACTGATCCCAGAGTTTGCCTTTTTTTTTTCTTAATTCTTGGGTCTCTGCTCCCAAAGGGACCAGGGTTACATAAGTGTGTGATCATGCCCAGCTACTTATGTGGGTCCTGGGGATTAAACCTGAACAGTCTCTCAGGCCTCCTCAGGCCCTTATGCTCTTAAATACTGACCCATTGCTCTAGCCCTCATGTCTTTTTCATGTATGTGTGAGACACACTGTGTTTAAATAGGGTTGTTGGCATGAGCATGGCCAAACTTCACTTTTCTTCAAATCTCCCATTCATTATTCTTGTTCTCTTAAGTACCTAGAAAACATTCAACTCAGCAGCCTCTGCAGTCAAGCCTGTCTGTGGAGGAGCCCTCAGAGCCACTGTCCTCTGGGAGACAGCTGCCACATTCTCTGGCAGCATTACTCTAGTGGATTGGACGGGGGGGGGGGGCTGGTTCTCTGCTGTGCACAAATCTAAGACTAGATAACCCTGGCTTCATCCCAAAATGTTGCGCTGTTGGCACGGTTCTACAAAAGCTCACTTTTATTTCTCTAGTTATAAAACATACTCTCAAAGCCTAGCAATGGGATGGTTTTTGTTATTTCATAAAGTATAGAAGCCATGTGTTACTTCTTAGTAAGAAAGGAGTCATTTATCATCCACACATTGTATAATAAAGTCTTCCAAAAGACCCATTTAAAAAAAAAAAACCAACTATAGTACATCCCACAACTTGATAAGTATAACTAGCAACCCACATTCTCTCTGAAGTTAAATTGTAAATAATCAGGATACATGATCTTTTGATGTTCAGAATAGACACCAATCTCCCTGTTAAATCCATCCATCCACCCATCCATTAACTCATCTAGTTATTACTCATCATCTAGTTATCAAACACCTGGTAGGTGTTTAATATTAGTATTCTTTTAATATTAGTAATATTTTAATATTAGTATTATTCAACATCTATTTATTAAACACCTGGTAGGTGCAGGAACTGTTACAGTCATGGAGGCTTGTTGCTGACCCCAATTCCAAAAGCACTTCACCTTGATCATAAGTGCTTTGTGCTAATGCTTTCTTGCTTCACTGTAGACAGCTATTGGTAACTTCCTTCCCTTTGACTAGAACACTGACAGGCAAATATTTCATATGTGCACAATCTGTTTGCTATTCTAATCAAATAGTGC
>PVHP010049974.1:0-11975 GCA_004024765.1 Zapus hudsonius
GCTCTTGTGTGTGTGTGTGTGTGTGTGTGTGTGTGTGTGTGTGTGTGTGTGTGTGTGTGTGTGAGAGAGAGAGAGAGAGAGAGAGAGAGAGAGAGCTGCAGTAGGTTTCAGAGCTTCCAAATCTTCCACACGTGCCGATAACACAGGTGACAAGAAGTCCTCCACACAGTGCCCAACTGCAGCGCCATGCTCTCATGTGGTCCTTACAGCAGGCCCTTTATGGACCCATTTTACACACGGTAAGCTAAGGGTCATGAGCTGAAGTAATTCTTCCAAGGTTACTCAGCAGGAGAGTGCACACCTAGCTGCCACCAAGCTTATGATCTTAACTCCAGCAATATATGTGGTCAAGAGTGCCACGGCGTCTAGTCTCCAGGAAAGGGCCCTGTCCACTGTGTCCCCAGACACCTGGCACCCAGGCAGTGTTGATCCTTACTTCTTCTGTCCATTAGTGGTAGATGTCAAGTGTTTGTGGGACAAATGCACTTCTGGACAGATGGACTGATTGTTGAATCCATCTAGACAAACCAGACAGGGCCTCACCTCCCAAACAGGAGGAAATTAGATGAGTAAACTGGAAGGGGAAAAGGGAGCTATGGAAACTGAGGCAGGAAGGAGCAAGGAGTTCTGGGAATGTGGCTAGATGATGCCAGCAAAGAGGAGGGGGCGGCGGCCAGTGGACAGCCAGCAGCTCATTTTGATCCAAGCCAAGAAAAATCTGAGGCGAGATTTCAAAGCAGAGGAAAATCCACATGCCCGCCGCGCTCGCCACAGCACTTTTGGAAAATTGGCTGGAGCCTCCTGACAGCTTGCACTTTGGGACTCAGGCAGGTAAGTGAAGAGAACACTCCAGGGTCCTCTTGGAGACCGCTGCACAGGCTGTGGGATGGACACACGGACGCACTAATGCTCTGAACTCTCAGCCCTCAAGCACACACAGGCTCCTGACTTGCGCTGGCATCTGCCTCTGGGCACCACTGCTGGGAACAGGTATCCAGATGAGAAACCGTTTGGTGGTGGCTGGTGATGTCATCCACAGAGGCAGCTCTGGATCCCCTCCCAGGCAAGGCTGGGAAAATTGGGGTCTGGAGGAGTCTGCCTGAGGGAAGGGAGGGGGAGGGAGGGTGCCTCCTGTGCTCAGATGAGAAGGATTTGGCAGGCCCTAGAGGAGGGGTGGCCCCTTCTAGAGAACACAGCCTGACTCGGGTTGGAACCTGTGTGTTCATGACTAGAGTCTGCCTGCTAGGGTGCTGGGGGTTCCTGGGATCCCAGGCTCACCCATGCCTCCTACCTGCCATTCCTACCACCTGCATGGTACCTTGTGATCCTGGCTGCCAACATGAGTTTCTAAACTAGGGCTTTGCCAAGCCGGTCTCCTGCGCCCGTATCTCCAGGGACTCACTGCAGCCTATCAAAGAAAGGCAATTTGGAGCCTTTCTTGCCATGCGTGTTTCTTGATATCCCTTCTATGGTTCCGGGGAACATCCATGAGTCATCATGTGGACTAAGCACCTACTATGTTCCAACATCTCCATCCTCTGCACCTTCTTCCTCTCCAGCCTCCGCTGTGGCCCTGCCCTTTGCTCCAAATGCTTGCCTTTCTCCGCCAACCTCAGTTCTACCCAAGCATTCTGCCCTCATCACTCCAGCCACAGCAGCACTCCTGTTGGCCCCAGAACTTTCTGTTGGACGTGGTTCTCCAGCCAGACTATAAGTGCTGATGCCTCAGGCTGGTGCTGCTATGAGGCATTCCCTATGTAGGACACAATGGTTACCCAAGGGTCACGAGGCGACAGCTTCGCATTAGTGTCAGGAGCTCTAAGGTCCAGTTCTGTTCTGCTCTTACTTGCTCTGTGACCTTGGGATGGATGACTAACCTCTCTGAACTTTAGCTTCATCTGTAAGCAGGAAGAGGAACAATATCTCTTGAGGCTGTCTGAGTATGGAGTAAGTTAACAGGGGCGAAAGCCTTTGTAAAGCACACAGTAATTTATAAAGCAGAGGGGAGAAAAATGGGAAATTTGGGGACGAGAAACCACAGAATCAGGGGCAATTCGGGGCAAAGACCACAGTTACCAGGAAAGTAGGAGAGAGGCTGTCTCTTTGCAACATGTCTCTAGGCAGGCAGAGGGCACTTGTCAGTTGGAAAGATCCTCCGGGACCACTCTGGAGCGGGTGCCAGGCTAAGCAGCCCCAGGACCCTTGTGTCTTAGGATCTCTGGCATCAGCCCATCACCTCTGAGTTTCCTGTCTCACAGAATTCTCCAACATTCCAGAAGGGAAACCAAGCCCTGGGAGAGACCTACTGATTTGCCTGAGACTCTAGCCCTGGGCTCCCAGTTGTCTGTCGGGTGGGGGAGAATTGTCTCCCCTGGACCTCTGGCTCCAAACAGCTGGGCTTATCCTGAGAAGCAAGGGCCTATGAGGGCTCCACCCCAGGCTCCCCATAACCCCCCCTCCCAACCCTGGGCATCCTACCAAGGCCCTGCAGCCCCTCACAGCCGGTTCCTCCAGGCCGCACCGGGCCTGCTGGCTCTCAGCTATACGTTTGGTGAAGAGAATGTATTGCTGCAGGCCAAGTGTGTCCAGCTCACTGGCTTGTGCAGAGGGGAAAAAGGGACAGGCGCCCAGTGATTAGCTCAGGCCCAGGGACGACTGTGAGGGAATGGGGACCTCCCCCACTGCTCTCTCTCCTCCTGGGACACTGGCCTACCATTCCCTGCCAACAGCTGTGACAGGGAGGGGCTGGGCTGAGCTTTGGGCTTTAACTCTCGAGCTGGTCCAGCCCCCCCTCTGACCCCAGCCCTTCTGTTCCCCCTCAAGTCCCCAGCCTAAATCTCTGCTTTCAGAAAGGGCCCCTCCCTCCCTCACCATCTCCCCAGGCTCTGAAGCCCTACTGTTCCAGGTTTTGACACAAGGCTAAAGGCAAGTCACTGACCAGTGACCCAGTTAGGGCAGACACAGGTCAAGCCCCAAGGCTGGAGGCAGAAGAGCTGTGACCCACACTGTCACAACTGCAGGAAGGCCCCAAATCTCCAGTCCTCCAGGGAGATCTCTAGAAGGTTCATGGGCAGGCATCAGGGACTCTCTTTCAGTTTAGGATGAGGGTTCATTCCACCCTCACTGGGATGCTCAATGTGTTGTGGCTCAAGAGAGTAGCCCACCATCGCCCTGACCACTTTCTGCGCCAGGAGCCCCCTGAGGCAGCATTACACCCCCTGAGGAGGTGACCACCCCACCCAGGGCAGCATAGGCCCACGTGGCAAGGCTGGGATTGGAGCCCCTCCACGGAGGACTCCGAAGGTTCTCCTGGTGGACAGAGGGTTCTAGAGAGGAGGAGCCCCACATCACAGGGAAGCGTGCAGCCAGAAGCCTGCGGCATGCTGGGACACGCGCGCGCTCGCTCGCATGCACATGCGCACCAGGCAGTACCTGTCAGGTCCTTCTTGGGAGACTCAGCCCAGCTGGACAGCCACACTTCCGAGTCCCCCGAGAACAAGCAGCAGCGACAGGAGACAGAACGGGAGAGAGGACCGTTAGGCAGGCAGGAGGGCCACCGGGTGAGTGGCTGCAGACTCCAGCGGTTCAAGGGACCGTGGGCGGAAGGCGGGGGAGGGGAGGGAGTGATTTCCTGGCCTGGGATGGCTGCTGGGCGTGGGCCGGGTGATTACAGAGGCTGCCTGGATAATGAGGTGTCTGTCGAAGGGCAGGAGCCTCTGGAGCGAAGAATCCTACGCAGGCCCTCCCTGGAGTGGGGCTTTGGGTTATTCTTCCTGGAGAAGGCCGCCTGATTCGGCCTCTGGGGCCATGTGGGGACTGCCCCATGGGGACTAGTGGCCCCAAGGATTCTTGTGGGCCAACAGTCTCAGCCAGCTGGACCCAGGACCTGAAGCATCAGGGCTGGAGCACCCACGGCCAATCTTCAGGCTCTGTGGTGCCACATCGACTGAGCCTTGAAGTCTTGCCCAGTCTGTTGCTGCCGCACCCGCTGAGGGATGCAGACGGGTCCCAGTGAGCAGAAGACAGTGTCCCAACTGAGAGCCTACTCTTGGCCCAACCAAGGAGAGACCTCTAATGGCCAGGAGACAGGACTTTACTCCTGTCTCAGACAATGGTCTTCCATCTGGGCCTCAGTTTCCTCACCTGAGAAATGGGGCTACACTGTCCTCTCGCCGAGAGGAAAGAGCAAAATCAAAGCATCCTAAAGAGAGGTGACTAGCATGGATGACACCACTAACACTGCAACGGGGCAGAAAGCTCCTGGCCTATTCACTGGCAGGAATTTTGAGAACATCAAAGCTCACCATGGACATCAGAGGTCACCGATGGACACGCTTGCCTATAATGGCACATTTATTCCCTATGACAATCCCAAGAGGCAGGCATACATCTCTGGTTCCATATTTCGGGAGAGTTATTTTTCAGCTGTAAGTAAATTTTACAAGCCAAAAACAGAGTCAGGCCTGACAGCACAGGAGGCTGTGTTGCTCCTCACTTCTAAGCACAGAGAGCTGGATGCAGCAGAGTCAGAGGGAAGCCCTGGGCTGCAACTTGAACCTTTGCAGGGTCACCCCCGCGCTATGCAGGGAGCTGACTGACACCTTCGGACCAAGAGGATCCACAGCAGCTAACATTTAGCCAGCATCTGATGTCTGCTAAGCTTTGTATTACACACCTCACACAAGAGCTACTCATTTACTCTGCAATGACAGGTCCTTTGCAGGTGAAGAAAGTTGCTCAAAGCTCCATAGCGAGTGCAGTGTCCATCTCTTGCATGGACACAGACCCCTGACAACCAGGGCTTGATGTTACCACTTAATGCATGTCACTCTCTGGCTCCACAAGCCACCTGCCAAGAAATGGCTGCCTACCCTTGGAGACCTGGGGAGTTGGCCCTCCCAGACCTCACTGTGCATCCACGGTGGAGTGCTGGTGTTAGAGACGTGTTGAGGCTTCTGCAGTCTGACTGCCTGGGCTCAAAATCAGGTTCTGGCTCCTTGGGAAAGTTATTTAACCTTCTGAGCCTGATCTTGAACTTATAAAACTCAAGATGAAGTGATTTTTATCTTTTGGGTTTTTGTGAGGGTTAAATGAGATAATATAAGTAGCCAGTACAGTACCTGATACATCCCCAGTGCTCAAGGAAGTTAGCTGCCATTGACAGCTCTTTTTTTTTTGTTAGCTTGGGGGGAGGAGGGTACCAGAAAAAGTCACGGCCCTGGGATGCAAGAATGCTAACTAGACAGTGAGCCATGTTAGATATATAAGAAAACACGACTGGTAGCTGGGCATGGTGGTGCATGCCTTTAATCCCAGCACTAGGGAGGCAGAGGTAGGGGGATCACCATGAGTTCAAGGCCACCCTGAGACTACATAATGAATTCCAGGTCAGCCTGGGCTAGAGCGAGACCCTACCTCGAAAAACAACAACAACAAAAAAAGTGAAAAGAGAGCCAAGGATACAGCTCAGTGGCACAGCCCTTGCCCCAGTTGTGTAAGGCTTGAGAGGGTCAGTCTCCAGTACTGGAAAAAAAAAATAGCCAGACATGGTATGGGCAACAGAGAGTGGGCCATGTTCCAATAAAACTTTATTTACAGAAGCACCAGGTGGGCTGGATATGGCCTATGGGCAGACTCCTGAGCTCATGCCTGTCCCCTTCAACTTACATAAGAAGGCCTCCCCTTCCCCATTCTCAAAGGACCAGAAGTAAGCCTGTCTTTTTAAAATAAAAGTCTTTCCAGAGGGCTTCATTTCCCAATCCCTGGATATGCAGATTTAATCCAGTCTCCCGGGTGGAAAAGAAGGACTCTTTCCGCCTCGCTACAATGAGCAGAGGAGAGCCATTGGCTCTCACACGCTGCTCTTCTGGCCAGCAGGCAGACAAGGCTGTTGGCTCAGGGGCAAGAGGCAGATCCAGCCAGGAACAGCTGTGACCAACACAAACCAACTGCTTCTCTACCTCCCCCTCCTCTGATGACACAGAACCGAGTGCCCTACAGTATAAGGTCATCAAATGGGCAATGTGCAAGCCTGGCTTTGCTAAAAACAAGCTGTGTGACCTTGAACATGTCGTTTAACTTCTCTGGGCCTCATACTCACATATGTCAAATGAAGTATTTGGACCCACTGCTCTCTAAGGTAAATGGTTGGTATTCTAGACTTTCCTGGCAGAAACCTGATTGTCTCCATAATACAATTGCTAAAACCACAGCTGAAACAAATCTTTCCAGAGAAAGACATCTTTCCAGGGAAAATCATTTGAACACAGGCTCAATGTCTGGAAAACCAAGACCCCAAAAAAAAAAAAAAAGGGAAAAAAGTGGATAACAATGGATGCACTGTTACGGTTTGATACGAAATGTCCTCCACAGGCTTCTATACTGAGGGCTTAGCTGCCAGCCAATGAGCCTTTGTAAAGTGACTGGATCCTGAAGGCACTGACCTAATCAATGGATTAGTCCCTTGATTAGGCTTAATATGATGGCATTCTTGGGAGGTGGTGGAAAGTAGGAGGTTAAGGCCTTCCAGGAAGGAGTAGGTCATTGAACACATGACCCGGAGAGATGTCCTGTCCCCTCCCTTCCTTTTTCTCTCTCTGGACCACCATGAGGTGATCCACTCTGCTCATCACAAGCTCTTGCTGCCTTGTTCTGCCTCACCACAAGCCCGCAGTAAGGAGCAAGCAGACAGAATTGGTTTTTCAGTGCTGAGGCAAAATACCTAAAGAAACAACTAAATGGACAAAAGATCAACTCTGGTTCATGGTTCCGGCCCATCATGGTGGGGAGGCATGGTGGAACAGCTCAGTTCATGGCCACAAGGGTGTGTGGTAAAGGGTGTTCACATCACAGTGGCCAGGAAGCAGGGAGCAAGGCTGAGTGAGGGCCAGGTATAAACTTCAAGGGGTTGTCTCAGTATTACCTAAAGGCTCTGCAGCTCCCAAAGTAGCTGGGGAATAAGCATTCCAAACATGAGCCCACGGGGGACATTTCAGGTTAAAACCTGGCCATGGACTGACTGATGCCTCTGTGAGGTGAACCAAAACAAGCCCTTCTCCCCTTAAGTTGTTCTTGCTACAGCCATCAAAAAATAAAAATAAAAAGTACCCCGGGCACTAAGGGCAGAGATGCAGAACCAGAGGAACAGAGGCCTGGGTCTTATACTCACTCGACCACTGACGGTGGCTGACTTGTGTCATTTAGCAATCTCTGAGTTTCTCTTCTTTCCATAATATGGGAGTGAAAACTCTTACCCTGCCTTCTTCGCAGGGTATTTTCACACTGAAATGATCCTGTCTGTGAGAGGTCATGGAAAAATAGGAGTCATGCCTCTGGGACACTATGGGGAGGGGGTGACAGGCAAAACCAAGGGTCCCTGGGTGATACTCAGTAACCATGTCCCTGACACAGCCACTCCTGCTGGCTGAAGGATCCAGGCCCAGAACAAACAGGGTACCTGAAGGTTGAGATCAAACACAGAGATGCTGACTCTGAGGGGAAGCCAGAACAAAGCGCAGGTATCTCTGGGAGCTTCTCCCAAGGACTGCCCAGTCTGGCTAGCCTAAGCCAGGAAAGAACTCTCACAGGTACCAGGAAGCCATCTCTTAACCTTGAGTCAGTGTATGCCGATCCAGGACGCTTCCCTAGCAAAGCAAGTTCCACCATTCAGAGTGACAAACCAGAGCCGGCTGTGGGCGCAGGAGGGAGACAGGAAGGCCAACCACTCAAACCCCATGGAGGCTGGGGGACCAGGGCAGGACCATCCCTTGCTGGCTTCCATAGCAACACCCCAAATCAGGGCTCCTGCCAGGGTCCATGGAATGAAAACCCATCTTCCCTGGCCTTTCCCTCCCTCCTCTCCTTCAGGATCTCAGAGGTGCCTCTCCCTCTTCAGGAATTCTACTGTTTGTTCTTGTGACCGATTTCTAAATTATTGCTGAGCCCTAATCGTTCCCTCCTTTAGAGCAAACTTTGCTCAGGGCTACATTGCTTAGATTTGCCATTTCTTAGGTTTGACTCTATGCGTAGATTTACTTTTGGACTATGGCACCAGCAAGCCAGCCATGGACGGCTAACCATTGACAACTTCAGGCAGGCCTGGCAGCCACCAGCCCTGTTAGCTAACGACAGCAGCAATCGGTGTCTCCGTGTCCGAGTTTGTCAGACACACAGTGGCTCTGCTCTTTAGGACAGCCCATTGAGTTTGAGTCAAAGTCCTTTAAAAGTCATTTGGGCCGGGCGTGGTGGCGCACGCCTTTAATCCCAGCACTCGGGAGGCAGAGGTAGGAGGATTGCCGTGAGTTCAAGGCCACCCTGAGACTACATAGTGAATTCCAGGTCAGCCTGGACTAGAGCGAGACCCTACCTCGAAAAACCAAAAAAAAAAAAAAAAAAAGGTCATTTGGCTACAAAACCAATAGTTCCAACGAGAGTCCCATCATGGCGCCTGGGTGTAAGTCTGCCACGGCCACAACCCCTGCTATGCTATGGTCTGAACATGGGTCACGCTTAAACTTGATTGCTACCGGGCAGTGCTGGTAGGCAGTTTTGTCTCATGGGACACCTGTGTTTGGATCATGGGGACAGAACTCCCCATGGAAGAAGGAGTGAGTCCATTTCTCCCAGATGTGGGTCATGGGTCTCCTTCTATCCCTTTGCACATGCTCACTTGTCCTTCCACTGTCTGCTGTGGAGACAAAACACCATGCAACCCTCAGCGGGTGACTGTCTAATCATGGACTTCCTAGCCTCCAGAACTGTGGGCCAAAGTGAACTCCTGTTCTGTATAAATTACCCAGGCCTTGAGCTGGGAATGTAGTACCGTTGGAAGAGGGCTTGCCTAGCATGCACAAAGCCCTGAGTTTCATTCCTGGCAATGCATAAACGGGGTGAGGTATGTCCCAACACTCAGGAGGTAGTGCCAAGGGAACCAGAAGTTCAAGATCATTATCCAATCTGAGCTAATGAGCCCCTGTCTCAATAGAAACATATAAATAAGAGCAGGGGAAGCCGGGTGTGGTGGCGCACGCCTTTAATCCCAGCACTCGGGAGGCAGAGGTAGGAGGACTGCCGTGAGTTCAAGGCCACCCTGAGACTACATAGTGAAGTCCATGTCAGCCTGGGCTAGAGTGAGACCCTACCTCAAAAAAAAAATAATAATAATAATAATAAGAGCAGGGGAGATGGCTCAGCAGTTAAAGGAGCTTGCTTGTGGTAGTACCCCACAGGCCAGAAAGATCATGTGTGAGGCTGCAGGATGAGAGAAGGAAAGACCATCGTTTAAGATCACACAGCAAGCAGGTAGCAAGGATTGAGCTAGACCAGACTTTGCAGTCACTGCTGTCCAGTGAATTCACAGTGGCGGACATTTACTGGGTATTTTCTTACTTAATCCTTATATTAATCTACCTGGTGCCAATGAGGGAAGTGGGGCTCAGGAGAGTTAAGGTTCTTGTCCAAAGCCCACGGCAAGGAAGAGATGGTGTCAGGCCGAAGCAGGCCGGCTAGGGATTGGGAACGAAGGGGCCCTGATGGGGGACATCATTTTCTGGATCCTCACCCGGCCACTGGCCAAGGCCTTATATATTTCTGTTGAACTCCTTAGTATAAACGGAGCCATGTTCCCAGTCATTTTGCATGCAACAGCGAAGGGCTTGTCTCCTCTCCCAGAGTTCTGCCTTTCCCAGAATCCAGGGTCCATGTGGGGGAGCCCAGCATGCACCTGGCCCCGTGGCCTGAGCTGCTTAGCCAGGGTCTCTGCTCCGGTATGTGGGGAACAAGTTCAAGGTACCCACCTAGGCCAGGGCTGGGGTCATGTCAGCCCAACCCAGTAGGTGCAGGCAGTGGCCCTGGGAATGTTCAGCTGCTTTCGGGGAGGGAAGTGCTGGCAGAGGGCAGCAGGCTTTGAGAAGACCAGAAGCTTCTCCATTCAAAACAGGTGGCTGGGTTAGTTCAAGGCGCGTGGGTGGACAGAGGGGCCATGAGTGGGGAGGTGTGCTGGCAGGCCTGAGTATCTGCTCTCCCAGCAGCTGTGGCCTGACCCCTCTATAGCCCCTGGGGTGCGGCCTCCCCCTCAGTTCTCAGGTCTTCACCTCTTCCTGCTTAGGGTTTGTGTGCAAACAAATTCTGTACTGTGAGAGTTCCAGGATTCCAGCCACTCCCTCCCTGGGGTGGTCTGCTTTGGTGGTCCTTCCCCACTTGCTGGGGTGTCCACCTCTAGCTCCCCCACCCACCGTTCTCTGAGAGAAGCCCCCACTCTAGGCCGTGTGTGAGAAAGCAGGCTGAAGTCAGCCACCTGGGGGGGGAGGGGGCAGTCTTGCCCTGCCTAAACCCTGGTGGCCTCCACAGGAGCTGGGAGAGAGGGAGGGAAGGAGTGAAGAGCAGCCTCCGCACAGCCTCTCCAGGACGATCCTGAGCAGAATGTCCTGTCTTTCACACTGGACTCTTGTTATCAGATGATCAATGAATCAGCTGCCAGCTATTTACTGAGCACTGACCACATGCACAGCTGGGTCCTACTGATGTCCTCACCTGGCAGGCAGCCTGGTGCCACTACCACAGGGCATCCTTCTGCCCTGAAGCTCCCTGGGGCCTACCTGGGGGAGACAAAGCAGGGTGAGCCCCAGAGGCCTCATTCCTGAACTGCAGTTGAAGACACTGATTTTTTAAAGCTGGCCTGTCTCATTCATCTTTGCCCTGTATATGTTCACTGACAGTTTTAACTGGCCCTAGAATGCCTGCTTAGGACTGGAATCCTAACAAGTGTCTGGTGCTGAATAAAAATGCACTGAGTCAGGCTAGTGATTAGGCAGTGTTAGAGCACTTGCTTAGCATGCACAAGGCCCCGGGTTCCAGTCCCAGCACCAAGAAACAAGAACAGCACATGCTAGGGCTAGAGAGATAGCCCAGTGGTTAAAGGAACTTGTTTGCAAAGCCTACAGGTCCAGGTTCAATTCCCCAATACCCACATAAGGCCAGATGTACAAAGTGGTTCATGCATTTGAAGTTTGTTTTCAGAGGCAAGAGGCCCTGGTGTATCCATTCTCTCTCAAAAGAAAGTATTTTAGGGGGGGGGGGAGGCCAGGAGATGGTTCAGTGGTTAAAGGTGCCTGCTTGCAAAGCCTGCTGGTTTGATTTCTTAGTACTCATGTAAAGCCAGATACACAAAGTAGCACATGTATCTGGAGTTTGTTTGCAGGGGCAAGAGGCCCTGGAGTGCCCATATACTCTCTCTCATACAAATAAAAAACAAACGAACACCCAGCAAGAGTCTTCAGTAGCACCCTGTCCCTCCAGAGTCCTATCCTTGTTCACTCTCACAATACCTTGAACACCAAGGGTGCTCAGTTCACCCTCACAGTTCTCTGCCCCGTAGGTTTCATGGGACAGCGAGGCCTGGCTGAGCCCACCTGCCCAGATCCACTGTGCCCTGCCCTCTCTCTAGTCCAGTGATGGCCTCCCGAGCCATATGCAGGCCTTCTCAGACTGAGAGCACCCGTCACCTTGCTTGTTCTAGGCACCCTGACGTATAAAGTGGCCCTCAGGCCCAGCAGCACATTCCAGAAAAGCGACTGACTTAAGAGCATCTGCTTCAAAGCCTTTCAAAGAGGTTTTAAAAAATTACCCATAACCAATATGGTCTTATTGCAAGATGGATGTCACAGGAAATGGAAGTCTGCTGGGAACAACTTGCTTATCTACCATGTCTGGTGGGAGCTGAGCTTGGCCAACGCCCCCACCTCAGTGTCTGCTGGGAGCCCCCAGGCACTCCTTACCCTTCCCTCCCCTGCTCTGCATGGGTCTGGACCAGTCCCCTAAGCTCACAGACGCCACGTAAACATCTGTGCATGCGCACAGCATACAGTCACACACATGCATCACCGCTGGGGAAATCCCCACATCTGGCTCTCACGTGACTCAGCTATGCCCAGAAAGCAGCAGCTGAGAGGGCCTGCAGCTCTGGGGAGGTTAAGGAG
>PVHP010049975.1:0-11968 GCA_004024765.1 Zapus hudsonius
GCTGGGACCCGGGACTCACATGGGGGAAGCTCAGACCACACCAGATGCAGATGAGAGCATCTCAGGAACTGGAGAAGGTCTCAGGGTTCAGTTCAGGTAGGTGGGGACGGATCTGATTTGTTATTAGATCTGGAGGATGGATCATAGAGTCCACCCCTATCTGGGTGGGGCTGGGATCAGTAGGGTGTGTGGTAGATCAGTATCAGGCAGGAGTTCTAATCCCAGTTAGGAGTGTTCACTTTGGCATCTTCTGGTCTCCTCTGAGCCTCTATCCCTAGCTAAGACCTGCCTAGCTTTCTCTATTCTGTCTGAATATCACAAACCATGTCCACAAACATGAAAAAAATTATAAATAACCTCTTATATCTCATCACATCATAGAATAAAATAAGAAATTAATAGCATGAGAAAATAAAGAAAATACACAAATACTTCGAGACTGAAAAATACACACTGGGAAGACTCATGGTCATTAAAGAAATCAAGGAGAAAATTTCACAACTTTTTAAAATCAAATGAAAATGAAAGCACTACTCACAAGGACCTCACATATAGCAGGCAGTATAAGAGGAATGTTTATGGCTGTACGTACTTAAAATAATACCTAAAGGACTCCTTAATCTTATAATCACAGTTATACTTACACGTCCATGTTTATTGCTGATCTATTTATAATAGCAAGGAAAAGAAACCAGCAGAGATTTCCACCAACAGCATCATGGATAATGAAAATATGGTACATATACACAGTGGAATTTCATTCAACTGAAAAGTAAAAGGAAACTGTAAAATTTATTTAAAAATTGATAGATCAATGACATAACTCTGACCTAGAGAAACAAATACAACAGGCTTTTTTCTCATAGGTAGATCCTAGCTTCTATTATTAAAAATTAAGTAGAAACTTTGTATGCATAAGTCATGTGTTGGTACCACCGTTTCCTACCTCCCTGCCCCCATTGCATTGAGAGCCTTCCTCTGTGGGATTGCGAGTATGTTCCATGGGATCGAGGGCTATGTGTCTTTTGAGTAGCAGTCATGGTTGGGGGTCGGGGTGGGGGGTAGGGGTAGGGGGGTACAGGCAATGCTTCTGGATATTGCCCCACTATGGCTCTTACAATCTTTCCAAAGCCCTCTTCTGCAAAGTTCCCTGAGCCATGGTGAGTGTACTTTAAGTCTACTTTAGTGTTGCGCTCTTAGTAGCTTCTGGAGTTCTGCTTTGGGATGTTTTTAGTATCCTTGGAGTCTGTCTTCATCACCCTGGCACAAGTGGTTGTGTTCACTGTGGAAGCACCACTCTTGTTTATCTCTCCCCTTCCTCTCTGGTTTTACCTGGGCCCTAGCTGAATTTTAAAAAATATTTTTATTATGAATAATTAGATACATTGTATGAGCAAATCTTGTGATGGTACCCACTTTCCCCTTCTCTCTATCCCCTACCCACTGTGACCCACCTCAGTGTGCCTACTGGATCTGTCCATGGGGTCGGTGGTTATGAATTGCACCAGAGTTGGCCAGTTTTCCCCCTTTGTGTGTTGTTGCTGAAGGGGGCAATGTCTCTGAATATTCTCCCCCACCATGGCTCTTACAATATTTTTGCTCCCTCTTTCATTCAGTTCCCTGAGTCATGGTGGTTGAGTTTAAGTATGCTTTATTGTTTAGATCTTAAGAGTCTCTGGACTTCTGCTTTGGATTGTGTAAGTTCCCTAGCTGATTTAAAAATAATGTTTTATTTATTTGCCATTATATTTATTTCTTTGCAAGGACTGAGAATGAGCACACCACAGCCTCTTGCCACTGCAAATAAACTCCAGACACAGGCACAACGTTATGCACCTGACTATATGTGGTTACTAAGGAGTTGAACTCAGGCCATCATGTTTTGCAAACAAAGTCCCTTTTAAAGAAAAGAGCAGCTTTAATAAGACAGAGAATAAAGTAATAATACTTGATACCAACCAGATGGAAAGTTGGTTATTTAAAAGGAAAACACGATTGACATATTCCTAGCCAAAATAACCCTAAGAAAGGGAGATAAAATTCAAATAAATAAAATTAGAGATGAAAAAAGGAGTTTATATAAGATTCCAAGGAAATACAGTGGGTCCTGAAGTAATACTTTGAAGACTTATACTCCAAAAAAGTAGCAAAATCTTAGGAAAAAGAAATATTTCCTACACACACGGCCTACCAAAATTAATTAAAGAAGATAAAAACAACTTAAACAGATCTATAACAAAGAACAACATATAAGTAGTAATGAAAAATCTCCCCATAAAGGCAAGTTGTTGTATTCATTCAAATGTCACTGGGATGAATCTCCAAACCAGGCACAGTTATGGGAAGAAGGAATTTATTGAGGTTATAGATCCAGGGGAAGTTCTGTAATGATGAAAGAGGGTGGCCCCCTTTCACAGGTCCAAACAGAGAGAGAAACCAGCACCACACACACACACACAGACACACACACACACACACACACACACACACACACACCAGAAAATAGGCAAGGGGAAGCAAGAAAGAGCTTTCTTTCCCCTTTCTATAGACTTAGGGCATCATCTTTCAACCCTTTCCCAGACTTGATGACTCCCCGAGTCTCTGGAATTTCCTTCCTGCACTGCCCTCCCAGGAAGGGATGTTTGCTTCTTGCTCCCCTGATCTTCCTTACATCCTACTTATAGGTCTACCTTCCTGTGAACACCCAAGATTACTAAACAGGTGAAGTTGACAACAAAACCTAACCATCTCAAGTCCAGGAATGGACGTTCTCTGATTCTACCAAACCTTTAAAAGGGATGTTTCTTAGAATGTTACAATAGCAAGGAGAGGAATGATATTGAACTCATTCTGTGAAGCCAGCAGTGTTTTGTTACCAAAAGTGGAAAAGGATACAACATAAAGAAAACTATAAAACATTCTCCTTCATGAATGAACACAGTTGCAAAATTTCTTAAGAAAATTCTTAAAAAATCTTATGGAAGACCTCCAAATCAGCATAACACAAAGATTTATGCACAGCAATGTTTATTTCAACACTATTCACAATCACTAAGTTAACCAACAAAGGGGCCTAGAAAAAGAGGAATGAATAAGGAAAATATGGTATACATACACAATGGATTTTTAAAAAATATTATTAACTAATATTAATTAAATATTAACAAAATTATATATCATTTGTGGAAAATGGAGGCAGCCAGAAATAATCATATTAAACAAATCAAGCCTGTCTCATAAACCATAAAGTCATATATTTTCTCTCACTTGTTGTTCCTAAAGTTTATATATACACTTAAAATCATATATGCATATATTAATGATAGTAGAAATGACACTGTCTCAGGGAACAAAGGAAATTAAAGTCAGATAATTGGAGTGGGGAAAAGGAAGAGTAAAGGAGAATTGTTCAACATACAATATATAACTGAAAAAAATCATATTTAAGAACACATGAGCAAAAGTATACCCCAAGACTCAGTTGCTTGAATCCCAGGGATGCAAGCTTGTTTTATCATGAATGAATCATTAAGTATAATTGCACATAAATAGAATTAAGGACAAAAATTCCATGGTCATCTCAATAGATGCAGGAAATGTATTTAATAAATTCAATACCATGCCTGGTAAAAATGCTGAAAAAATAATAGAAGGAACCTATCTCAATACATTAACAAACTTACTATAGCTAAAATTATATAACACAGACTATTTCCTTTAAAATCAGGAAGGAGGTAAGAAAGTGCATACTCTTTAAACACTTATCAAATATAGCGTTTCAAATCTTAGAACTACAAGAGAAGAAAGTAAAAGGAATACAAAAAGGAAAGGAAGGACTTAAAAGACTCTAAGAATTCCACCAGAAAACTCTTAGAAGTGGTGAACATTTTCAGCACAATAGCAGAAACTAAACAAAGCTGCAGATATCAGTAGTTTTCTATATACCAATAACAAACTCTCTAAGAAACCAGAGAAAAAAATCCCATTCACAAAATGTTAAAAACAAATCACCTAGAAATACATTTAGCCAAGAAGGTGAAAGACCTCTGCAATGAAAATTTGAATACACTGAAAAAGATATGAGGAGGAAAGACCTCCCAAGCCCATGTATTACTGAAAGTAATCCTCAGGTTCATCACAAACCTCATCAAAAAACAGGCATGGAAATCAATGTAATAAAGCAATATCCCAGAAATAAACTGACACAGCTATAGCCATGGAATTTTTGACAAAGATGTCAAAAACATACATTGGAAACCAGACACATATCCACTTGTCCCCCCCCCCACACACACACAGTGTGAGCATATGGATCAACACACAGTTATAGTCAGCTGCACATTACTGGGATGAATATCCAACCAGACACAGTTTATGGAAGAGATTTACTTTAAGCTTATGAATCCAGGGTAAATTCCATCAATGGCAGAAGAAGCTGACATTAATTACAGCAGGGAGAAAAAACTGCTGCAAACAAACACCAACAAGCAGAAAGCAGAGGTGCCAGAACTCAAACTACTCTCCACACCTTTGGGCTAGAATCAGATACAACCACCAGTGACACCCTCGGGCTGGACTCCAGGATCTGCCCCACTAGCAGAAATCTGCCTACTTGGGGCTGAAGTTGCAAACTCAACTTTTAAGAAAATACCTGAGTCTCTGGGGAGATACATTCAAACATACACACTCATAAAAAATAAAACTATTGCTGAATACTCTACATATCCGGGCAGCAAGTCACTAAGAAATCAAGCTACAGCTGAGCTGTAAAGCTCCTCCCTGTTGACTAGCTTCTGGATGTTGTAAGGAATACACAGCTTGTTTGGTAGAATAGTCAACAGAGGTCTTAACCAGCAGTAGAACTTGCAAGTTCTTTGGCTGATAAGGCAGATGCAATAGTGGCAAATCTATTATGGGAAAAACCAAGTGTTCTCTGATTGGACTTGAGGCCTGCTCCATGGGAGGGAATTCATGCCAGGTACTGAAAATCTTATAAAAAGCCTATGATTAGGGAGATCATAAGCCTTAGGGGCGAAACTACCACTGTTGCCAAATGGATATAGTACGTTTACAGAACTGCTCTTATGTTTATGCCTTATATTAATGGTCCTTTTACTTTTGTTAGAGAAGCTCCTCTTTCAGATGGCGGTGAACTCGTATCTCACCAACAGTGCTAAGAAGAGACAATGGAGTTCAGCACTAAGTGAGACAACTCTATCTCATCTTCAAAGGCTCAGGGCTACTGTGGCATGTAAAAGCCAAAAGAAGAGGAGGAATGCTTTGCAATATCTTATCTTCCACACACAAAATGGCTGTGGTATTCATGACCTCACAGTGCTGACACTACCTACCTGAGACCTGCAAAACAGGAGAGAAAACATGATGACATCAAACTGGAAGAGAGACTAGTTGGCAAGAAGTGATTCAGTGGAGGCAGTTTGGGAGGGGGAAAGGGAGAGTGGTGGGAGGAATTGTGATGGTCTATTGTCTATGTATAAAGGTTGTCAATGAAAAGTTAAAAAATTAAAAATAAAACTACAATGTATATGACCCTGCTATACCACTATTCAGTATATATGCTGAATGGCTTTAAATCAATATATCACAAAGAGGTTTGTACATTGATGGTTACTGTGGCACTATTCACAATAGTTAACAAATGGAAACTGACTAGATATACATAAACAGATGAATGGATAATAAAAATACTATGGTGGACAGCAAGATTGTCATAGTCAGCCACACACCACTGGGATGAATCTCCAAACCAGGCAGTTTATGGTAGGAAAGTATTTATTGAAGCTACAGATTCAGGGGAAGTTCCATAATGGAGAAAGAGATTGGCCCCCTTTCACAGGTCCAAGCAGAGAGAGAAACCCATCACCAGCACCACACACAACAGCAAACAGGTGTGGGGGCCATTTCTTTCCCCTTTGTATAGCCTCAGGGCAGAGCCTTGCAACTGTGTCAGACTTGTTGGCTCCCTGAATCTTTGGAATTTCCTTCCTGCACTGCCCTCCCAGGCAGGGATGTTAATTTGTAGCTTCCCCTAGCTTCCTTACATCCTGCCCCCTACTGAGAGGCTGCATTCCTGTGGACATCCTCAGAGACTCACCCAAGATTACTATAAAGGTCAAGTTGACAACAAAACCTAACCATCAGAATGATGTTTTGGTGTGTGTATAAACTGTGGGATGAGGAAGTCAAGCTAATGAACATATCATTGCCTCTCATGCTCAGGATTTGTGTTTAGCGTGGAAGTGTAAAATCTACTGCATTAGCCATTAAGCATCCTGTGATGGTTAGGTTTTGTTGTCAATTTGACCTTTTTAGTAACTCTTGGGTGGATCTATGAGGATGTTCACAGGAAGGCAGCCTCTCAGTAGGGGACAGGATGTAAGGAAGCTCAGGAGAGCTAGAAGTAAACATCCTTTCCTGTGTGGGCAGTGCAAGAAGGAAATTCCAGAGACTCAGGAAGCCATTAAGTCTGGGATAGAATTGCAAGTCCCCACCCTAGGGCTATATAAAGGTGAAAGAATTCTCTCCTTGCTCCTCCTGCCTGTTTGCTGTTCCGTGTATATGGTGTTGGTGATGGGTTTCTCTCTCTGCTTGGACCTGTGAAAGGGGAGCAGCCTCTTTTGTATTCTGGAACTTCCCCTGTATCTATAGCTACAAATAAATCCTTTCCTCCCATAAACTGTGCCTGGTTTGGAGATTCATCCCAGTGGTGTGAGGCTGACTACACACATCCTATATACATTGTAGTAACTCTAGACACCATGTCCTATGATAATTCTTTTCAGCTTCTTTCTTCTAATGTACAGTTTGTTTCCTTTGGCTGATAGGTCAGATATCCCTTTCCCCACCCCCCAGCGACCACTTCTCTCTTCATTTATTAGTAATCTGAGTATCTGAGTTCTTTGTTATGTTCCTTGTCATGGGGTCAGGCCCATTGGCAGCCTGCAGAATCATCAGAGGTGGAATATGATACCTAATCATCATGAAAAATTGGCAGCTTATGCTTTATATATTTATTTGCAAGTTTCCAGAGAAAATATGAGCGCTGCTTTGCGCCTATTGGATTCAGGATGTGAAAGTCCCAACTCTGCCAAAAGAAGGTCGGCGCTCCTGATGTCTTACAATGGACGTCAAGACCACCGCTGGACCTGGCGCTGGCGAAGCCACTTCGTGGACCACCTAGAGCAAGATAATCCTATCATTAAAGAAGCCCTCACTACCTTTCTCAATACATCTTAGAACACAGCTCATTCATTCTGAAAAATTCTAAAGGGAAAACAAGAGGGAAGTGAAGCTGCCTTCTGCTCCTACCCCCTCTCAATCCTGCCAGCTCCACTCTGATTCCACTGAGCCTGATTTAGCAAGAAAACAGCAGGTTCATTTACACAGCAAGAGGGTGCTTTCATGTTTGAGCTTTGAAATGAAGATTGTCTTTGGGCTAGCATTTCTCAGCCCCAGATGAGAGCAGGCTCTGTGGGCACAACCTTGGGTTGTGGGAAAGAAGCCAGCCTCCCGGAGGGAGGGAGGGAACACTTTTCTCTAGGTAGGGTTATGAACAGGTAGAGAGAATAAACCAATGGTGATGGATTGCTGTGCTCTGTTGGGTCTGTGGAGACACTGATTTCTTTGGTCTGTAAACATGAGGTAAAATTCGTCTTGTGGCTCCCTGAAATAGAACTTAGACAGAAAATATGACCCCTGATAGCAACTATGTCAGTAGAATTTAAATACATTTTTTTTTTTGCCACATGACCGAAGACATCCATAAGTGGGTCACAGGGACAGATATTGTCATGGTTGATCCAGGTGTCCCCCACAAACAAATGTCTTCTGAATGATCAACCCCCAGCTGATGGCAGTTTGGGTATTGGAACCTCGCTGGAGTTGTGATGTTGGAGGCTGGTTTATGGGGGTTATAAGCCAGCTTTCACTTGACAGTGTTTGGCATACCTTCCTACCATTGTTTGCAGTGTAGGTGATGTCCACCCTCTGCTCATGCCATCATTTTCCCTACCATGATGGTGTCTCCCCTCACGTCTGTAAACCCATTCCTCCACAAGCAGCTTTGGTTGGGTTCTTTTCTATGCACAATGAGAAAGTTGACTATAATAGATATCTTCCCCAGGACAAACTGAAATGCTTCAAAATATTTTAACAGCCTCTGCTTTTGAGATTCTGCTTTTAAGCAGGATGGATACAGAGGCAAAACTGGCAGTTCCCTTTTCTCTCAGGATTCAAAATTTGTGAGGTAGTGCCAGAAAGGAATAGCTGTCACATATGTGGCACTTAGTGAGAAGTGATCCACCCAGGAGAGCAGCACAGATTGAGTGGGGCATTGGAGCTGACCCTGAGCCCTTGCAATTTAATGCTGAGCTATAAAGGCCTCTCATTAACTTTGGGGATTTGGGCAAGTTATTTATCACTCACAAACTTGATTTCTTGTTCTGCAAAATGAGAAAACATCTCATCTGGTAAACCAAAATCTTATTGTGAAAAATCAAGCATTTTGCATACCTCAGACATATATACTAATTGCTAAAAACCCAGTAATCCTACTTCAATAACTTGTAGATGTTTGGAGAAAGAGAAAGAAATTCTAATTAAGAAAACCTATAAAGAATTTTCTTCCTTCTTTGACTACATATGCTCACATTTGTGTGTATGTAGGACTGTACATGCCACAGTGGGTATCCATGGAAGTCAGAGAACAGCCTTGTTTCAGGCAGAGTCTCTCCTTGCTGCGGTGTATTCAAGACTATCTGGCCCCAAGCCTCCAGTGATTCTGCCTCTGCCGCCCATCTGCTGCAGGTATGCTGAAACCACAGAGGCTTGTGCTACCATGTCATAGTCAGCCACATGTTGCTGGGATGAATCTTCAAACCAGGCACAATTTGGGGGAGGAAAGTATTTATTGAAACTACAGATTGAGGGGAAGTTCTGTAACAGTGAAAGAGGCTGGCCTTCTTTCACAGGTCAAAGCAGAGAGAGAAAAACCCATCACTTACACCACATACATGAAACAGCAAACAGGCAGGAGGCCAAAGAGAGAATCTCTTCCTCTTTATGTAGCCTTAGGGTGGGGTCTTACAACCCTTCCCCAGACTTAATGGCTTCCTGAGTCTCTGGAATTTCCTTCCTGCACTGCCCACACAGGAAAGGATGTTTACTTCCAGCTTCTTTGAGCTTCTTTACATCCTGCCCCTTGCTGAGAGGCTGCCTTCCTGTAAACATCCTCAGAGACCCACCCACGATAATTAAAAAGATCAAGTTGACAACTAAACGTAACCATCACATATCATGTCTGTTTTTTTTTGGTGGGTTCTGGGGCTAGGAACTCAGGTTGTCATCCTCGTGTAGCAAGACTTTATCCACTGAACCATCACCCCACTTCTTTTTTGCTTTTTTAAGAGGTTCACTGGGGATGTGACTCTGGACTCTGAGGACTCAGGAAAAGGCATCTCAGAATTTTGTTGGAGGAAACAGACATTGTGACGTTTAAGTTTCTCTGTGAGCTGATGGTGCAGAGGGTTGTTTTGTAAAAGCAGGATTTGGTCAAGAGAGGGTTTTGAGTGTCCCCACTGAAGAATCTGCACTTGAGTAGGAAAATGCCTGGACAGGACTCAGGGTTCTTCACTGAGGAAGCCTGTGCTGACTGGGATGCTAGCGATCAGACATGAGTCTGGTTTACCTTTCATTTTTGTAGCATGATTCTGCCTTAGGTTTTAGGAGGAAAAAAGTTAATTCTTGGCAGCAAAGACCAAATATAAAAGCTAATCACTTCGATGGGGACAACAGAGAAATGGAATATTTTTTTCTTGTCTGCTTCACACCCAGTAAATCATTCTGTAGAGGCAATCAGCACACCTGTTAAGTGAGCCCTGGCATTTAATTGGCATTATCAGCCCTGCACAGATGCAGACAATGGATGTCACATGTGTGAGTAGAACACATTTGCGTTTCATAGACAACTGAGAGGAAGCAAATCAATTCCACTGCAGTCTCCCCAGGGAGGACACATCTGGCTGGAACAATGAGTTCCTGGCTTCCTACTGTCAGGAGTGCAGGGACTTTCACCAGGTAGCACCTGGGTGACCCTAAGCACTGCTTATCAGGCAGTAATAAAGGACTGGGTAGAAACCCTAGCTGGAGCCTCTCAGGGCTGAAAGCGGAACAAGCTTTGTGCTATGTGGTACAGGTTTTGGTTCTTGGCTCAGGTGTTGTGACTAGCTTAACTACACACTAAAGTTTGCCACTTGTGTGTTTCAGCTTATTTTTCTGAAGGTGGCATCAATCGTAAGGAACCCAACCTGCAGTCATTGTCAGTAACCTTCTGCGTGCTGGTTAAGTTGAGCCAGGTTTACCTCATTCATTCATTCATTCATTCATTCATTCTGAATGAAGTTCCAGGCCCAGGATTAGCTGTAGGCACGGGAGGACTAAGTTTAATAATATACTCTTGTTTTCAAGAATTATAGAGCATAATGGGACAGAAACTTAAGCAATTATTATTATTATTGTAGATGATACTACAATGGAAGTGGATGTAAAGTGCCATAGAAGTTTGGCTCAAGAAACGAGAATTTAAACTGGAATCTTAAGAACTTAAATTGTATATGATAAGGGCCCTAAATAATTGGATAGATGGCCTTGTGATTGAAACAGCATAAATGAAAACAGAACAATTGAAGTATTTGAACTGTGAGGAAGCAGTCAGTAGTCCAGTGTGTTTACAGATTTATTGAGAGAAATGTGAAGGACAGGGTTTTGAAAATGAATAATGGGTATGAGTTATAGGACTAGGAACTCCCCGTTAAGTCCGTCAGTAACTTTGGTAATCTCTTCAATCAGGGTTAATATTTTGTGGGAATCATTTAACAATATAGTGTTGAACACTTGCTCTGGGCAAGACTCTGAAGGACAAAGAGAGCTGCTTGAAGCGTCTTCCCATTAGACTGTCTACCAAGGAACAGAGAGGCGTTTGACATGAAAAACAAAACCTCCTCTTCAACTGTTTGTATTTTCATTCAGTCATTTACAAATCCTTAATGAACCCTAGGATGGGCTAGAATTGTTAAGTCATAGAAAAGAGTGCAATTTTGGTCCATGTAATAGTTCAGGTAGACCTGGAAAACTATTTTGAAAACTGTTTTGCTTATAGTGGGCCACAAATAACTTGAGGTGACATGCGTGAAGTAATTAAACAGGCAAATTCAGAGGCACAAAGTTGAGTAGAGGTTTACAGTTTATGGAGGGAAGTGGCAAGGGGCAGTTACTTTTTCATTGAGTAGAGAGTTTTCACTGAGAAAGACTCAAAAAGTTTTAGATATAGATAATATCATGGCCAAATGATCCTGTGAATATGTTTAATGTTACTGTGTAGATAAAGTGATAATGTGATGTATATTCTATACAATTTACAATCACAATTAAATAAATCTATTTGATTTTGATTTATTTCCTACTATATGGGTGGTTCTTTCTTAGTGACTCAACTTCCTGACTTCTTCATTTGGAGTTGCTCCAGGCGTGCTGTGCTATTCTTTTCTTATAAATCATTTCCGTCATGATTGGATCCAACATGAGGTTTTAAATGTTGGCAATACCCTGCTGAGGTCAGACACCTATCTCACATCTCCTGTGTTGTTCTCATCTGCGACATCACTGTGGGGAAGTCTAGTCACATTCACGATGACATTTATTTGTTGTTTTAGCCACGTTCACAAACTGTTCTGCTCTGTCGCTGCTCCAGTGCCCATGGTGGCCAAGCCTTCCTCCCACTTGCTAAGCCTGAAGTTGTTTTCTACCCAACTCAACAGGGTCTTCTATTTGGTCCTGGCAAAGAATTTTGTGCTATCACAATCCACAGTGTAGATTGTTAATGTGAAAGCTATCCTGGAATCCCATTGGAATCTGTCTATGTCTTCTTCTTCTTCTTCTTCTTCTTCTTCTT
>PVHP010049976.1:0-11966 GCA_004024765.1 Zapus hudsonius
AAAAGTGGCTTTATTTCCCTCTGAATTAACAAATGTGATAGCCCATCTGGTTTTGGAAGTACAGCAAATGTAGAAAACAGGGTAATTGGATCTGCAATGCAGTTTGATATTTTGAAAATGGCCACTGGACAATCACACCGTGTGTGTGTGTGTGTGTGTGTGTGTGTGTGTGTGTGTGTGTGTGTGTGTGCTTGTATATTTGTACAGGATTCCAACTTAACAAAGCATCATTTTATTCTTAAAGGATATAATGCTCCAAAAATCTTAGGAATAATAAAAATTGAAAAACTTTGGAGAGATACATTTCTGGTTTAAAATTAACTAAGGGCAGACTCTGTCATGTAGATGTTCCTTGTCATTAGAGAATATCACATGAGTGATTCAATAGTAGATAGGGACCAACTGAAGAAGAAGCATGGAAAAAGGATGGAACATTTTTCTTTTCTTCAGGCCGTATGATGAAACATATGGCTGATAAAGTTTAATATTAAATCTAAAAAAAATGGTAGTAAGATATAAGCAATTTGAAAGACTTTTTAAAAATCCATAATGAAATTTCAAATGAAAAAAATGAAATGCATTTTTCAGATACATAGTTGATAGATATGGTGATGTTAATTAATAAAATAGATATAAATCATTTGAGGCATAGTTTAAGCATTAATCTCTTATAGCTAATAAAAATGAATGCATATAACCATCTGGCTTAATTCTGAGGCCCTTCGAGTATAAACTACTATACTGAAATAATACTACAAAATTTATCTTTTTAGAATACAGGGACAGTCGACATATTCTTAAGATAGTAAAGGATAAAATAACTACAAATAATGAGATGCACAGAAATATGTTAAAATTTTAAACTTTTACTAATCTTCACCACATAATTTAATTCCACTGAATTTCTTAAAACTAAAACCAGAATTATGAATATTTCTGTACACGTGAATGTATATCTTAAGTCTTTAACCTCAAGATTAAATACAAGAGGATTGCAAAGGACTTTTTGTGAGAACCCTGAAATAAAACCTAATTGTGTGGTCATTAAAAATTTACTCTTGCAGTAAAAGTACTTGTAATGTGATTGTGAAAGAATCAGCACTATTATTCACCATATAATGTAGCCTAAAATTTTAGCAAACAGAAGCAAATATTCACATACATCTATGCTCACTTTCCCCAAGATACAATGTCAGAGGAATTCAAATAAGGTGATAAGTAACTGGACTTCTTAGAGATTTATGACAGTGAGGTTTTTATATTTCTCTACTCCCAAAAATTTTCCAAATAAACTTGTTATTTTCTAAATATAATATAAATACATTTAAGATGTTATAAAGAAGAAATATTTCCTTATGGTATTAGACATTTTAATTATGCATTTGAGTCATTTTGAATCTGCAAAATAGGTTGGGAATGAGGTTATCACTTTCTCGAAATGTGTTTTAAAAATTCATTCCAAGATAATAAATTACTTTTATGTAATCTCAAACCACTGGTTGGTGTGAAATGTGTGTTTGTCCTAGTCTCAGGAGCATCTTAAAAGAATCAGGTTTATTTATTTTGTTTTGCTTTATTTTATTCACAGAAATTTCTTGATCCTGACATTGAAGTATAATGGTGCTCTGGGGTCTATAATTCATTTTCTTCTAACTCATTAATTGCATCTGAAAATATTCATATTAATGAGTTTATCTCTCATCCAAATAAGAGTGTGATTGTTTTTCTCTATTATGTTTTCTCTGTTGACCATTCTGTGAATATTTTCTCTTGGCTTTGCCTTCCACGATGCTACTAATCAACTACCTCTCAAATATTCCTTTAACCTCCTTTCTGTGTGTCTTCCCTTAGCCTTTCTGGTTTGCCTCCTTGTCAATTTACAAGTGTTATAATCTTGTTTGCACAATAGTGTAGGAGTAAATATTCTAGAGCTGATAAGTTTAAATAGTTTTGAAACAACTCCAAATTGGAAAAGCTTTTTGTTGATTTTTTTCCATTCTTAGTTATTTAGATTTTCTACTATTGAACAACGAAACTGAGAAAGGGAAGAATGGGTATGCTGGTTTATGAATTTGTATGGCCTATACTTACTATGCACATGACTGAAAAAATGTAATGAACCAATAAAATCTGAGTTTTCTTAAGCTTTTAGGCTTTTTTTTTTACAATCTGAGCCAAATCCAAGTCCTCATGATGTCATTTAATAATCACATAATCAACATGAACTAGCACATTGAAGGGTTCCTCTCCTAGGATCATTTTTATTCATATGTAGGAAGCATGTTCTGATTACACCTACAAAACAGGGTGGGATTCCTCCAAATGAGACCCACAGAAGTTTTGGCCCTTATTACACTTCTTCTTTCCAAATTAAATTATTTGTTTACTTTCTTTTTGCTACCAGACCAATATAAAAATTCTGCTTCTGCTCCAACCTTGTTTTATTTTCATGCTTTAACTACCTTAAATCCTTAATCAATTCTATCACAAAGTAGATAGTCATTAGCATCCACATACTCTGTTGTTAAAATCAATATCAGTTAAAAATTATCTCAACTCTTCTCAAACATTTTCTTAATATTTATAATTACTTAAAACAGTCTTTAATGAAACATGAAACTTTTAATGGCATCATATTTCTTTCCTGATCAGTAGTTTCTATAAATCACATTTTTTCATAAAAGTTCCTTCTTTATTTTTGTCTTTCTTTCTATAATCCATTCCATGAAGCTCAACATTTTGACATGAGCATATAAATGATTCCAGCACTTGTCTATCACATAAGCATTATTTGTCTCATATGTGCAAATATCAGATATTACAGTTCATTCTTTGAGATTATCTGATCACCAATGTTCCTGATATTAGGAATTTATTGGATGAAATACTTGTCAACATGATACTTCAGAGTTCTACATTCAACATGACAATTCCATCCTCACTATGTTTAATATGAATAATTAACTTCCAAATGCTCATCTATAACTTGCTGTCTTTTAGGAGTACTTTTATTCTGATTAGCCTTTGGTTACATAGACATATAATTTTATCTGCAGAATATAGAATTTAATGAATGCACATAATACCTTCCATTATTTTTAAAATGAAATAGCTACCCCATAATTAGGAAGAGGAAGAAGTAGTGATAGCTGCCTTGGGTTCTAAACAATGCTTCTTCATTGGCCCCATAAGTGTTAAAATATTAAGCTACATGGTCCTTCTGAATATTAAATGTTCCATATCATGGGTAATATTTTGCTTTTTAATTTTCCTAGTCCATAATGTTCAGATACTTAGCCAAATATCCATTAGTATGATTTTAACATGATTTCGAAATGAGTTATTTCAAATTGTGTACAGGAAATATGGGTGTACTCTCTCAGGTGAAAGACTGAATAGTATGAGACTGACTTCCTCTAAGAAATTCTATCAGCAGGTTGAAACTTTTCTCTGAGTCCAGCCTGCCTGCCTGACTTGCAAGTTTTATAAATACTGACCTCTTGAGTGTTTAAATCTCCAAATTCCTAAATTCTCTCTCTCTCTCTCTCTCTCTCTCTCTCTCTCTCTCTCTCTCTCTCTCTCTCTCACACACACACACACACACACACACACACACACACACACACACACACACTTCTTTGAACAAAAGTAACTATTACAGACTTTTGTCATAGCCAGGTTTGGTGAAGAAAATCGGTAGTCCTACTACTTCGGAGGCACAGGCAAGAGGTTTACCATGAAATCAAATCTATCCTTGGTTACAAGGTGAATTCCAGATCATTGTGGACTACAATGATCAAACACAGCTGAGGAAAAAGGAAAGGAAAAAAACAACTTTTGTCATGACACAGTGAGTGTACTTATCTTTTGTAACTTTTGCTAACACTGTAATAAATTCTCAAATGTGTTCTAATGTTTCCTTTATGATCCATTAATTATGGTTTAGAACTTTTCAACTGTCTAGAAATTTACACTGTGTACATTATGGTAGATATTGGGATATAAAAGTTTTATATTAAAAAAGGAACATGGGAAAAGACTAATAGGTTATATATCTGTATAGTGATTCACTCTGCAAAAAAAAATTATGATCTTCCCAGCACTCTTGAGACGGGACTTTTGTTCAAATCAACACCATGTTCTCCAAAGAAATATGTCATTTATGCTCTTTTGGTACGTGTGTATTGGTAAAGGATTTGACACTTTAAATACTATTACAAGTAATTTTATAAAATACATTTTGATACATGCACCACTGCATTAATTTAAATAAAATATTTATAGCATACATTTATATAAGTGCAAAATATTTGATATTACTAAAAATAGGCACAAATCCATTAGAAACTGAACTTTATTATATACTGCAAAGTAATTACCAAAACTTTATTACAGTAACTATTATTTTAAATTAAATATATATTATATACTTATTAATGATATACAATGAATCAAATATGAGGAAAATAAAAATAAATATTAGTTGCTTACTTATTTATTTTTAATACAATGAAAACCTCAACAATTCCCTTTGAAAGATTTCATGCAGAATGTTACAACATTATGAAAAAAATATTAGTATTAATACTAATATGGAGTTCCATAAAGCAACAATGAAAATGAACATTCTTTATGTCTTGTTAGATGCCAGATATTTTTCTGTACTTGTATATCTGGTAATAACACAAACAGGCTAATAATTTGCAATGGGGTACACAGGAAATAAAACGCATGTTAACTAAATAAAAAACGTGCAAAAAGTCATTTCTCGTAAAAGTAATATGGAATTGTGTATAATGCTTGCAGTATAAGAAACTCAAGAAGTGTATTTCTGAAAGCCGGGCATGGTGGCGCATGCCTTTAATCCCAGCATTCAGGAGTCAGAGGTAGGAGGATTGCCGTGAGTTCAAGGCCACCCTGAGACTACACAGTGAATTCCAGGTCAGCCTGGGCTAAAGCAAGACCCTACCTCAAAAAACAAACAACAACAAAAAAAAAAGAAGTGTATTTCTGAGAAGGTACAATTTGACCACAAACAAGAATAGACTGGGGTAGAAATCCTCGAAGATACTTGGTAGAGAGAACACAGTGTCCCTTATTTTGGCTGTTATATAATCTCCATCAGATTTGGAATTGGTAGCTTGGTCCCATCAGCAGGGCTGTTAGGAGGTGATGGAACAAGGAGGGTTTGAGGCCTGCTGGAAGGAAGTTTGGTCACTGGGAATCTGTCCTTGAGATGGATATTGGGATTCTGACCCTGACTTTCTCATATACAGTTTGTGTATGTGCATATACATGTATACATTCAAAATAGATTGAAAATTTATAATATATAGTATAGCAAATATGTAAAGAGAAATGAAATCGTAATAGAAGTTAGTAACCTGAACAAACACTTCTCACAAAATTATATATATATATATATATATATATATATATATATATATATATATATATAACTTTATTATAGTTAATGGATACATTTTCTATTGATTATAAATGTGCTTGACAAGTCTATCAGATGTAGTTGCAGTCAGTTTCCGGCATTTTTTATTTCGAAATACAGGTAACTGATGCCTAGTTTCTAATTCTGGTAGCAACTGGAGTCAGCATGGAGTTCGGCAGCTCATTAGAGTACTGTACAGCTCTGAGAATTTTTCTTCCTTGTTCCTTGAGGCTAAGTTCAAGTGCAATTCCTACTCTGTCAATATCTAGCATAATAGGTGCTTCAGAATTGAATGTGGGGCTTTGGGAGATAGCCAGGTGGAAGTTTAATTCATTAGCAATAGAACATTTCACAAATAATCAGTGACAAACATATAATCTCAACTCTCTTTCTGAATCAAAAACTCAGCACTCTCTTTATGCACAAGTGTGTTTATGATGAGGATACCAAGAAACTATGACATGGAATCTCACTTTATCCCATATCTTATCCTTCTTTGTGAAGGACACTAAAATTTAAATGTAGAGTGGATAGTAAAATCAGAGACTAATTTCCTGGGGAGAATTCAACATATAAACAAGCACCTTTGTGACTAGTAAATGTGTTCTTTAGCAAATATTTATCACTGAATTTTTAAATCATAGTCTCATTTGTAAATTTGCTTGTTCTTGTAGAATAGAATTTCAAGAAGTGCTATTTCACTTGTAATCTAAGTATTGATTCAGTGATAGAGTCAGGGAGACTATCATGTATACTTTTAAAAATATATCATATATATTCAGATCTATTTTAGCTTATATGTATATCTATTTTTAGTCCTTTCAATCTATGTTTTAAGTTTCATGTCTCTGTCATATCCATACAGTGGTGACACAAAATCCTGATGATTTAAATATACAGAAAGTAGCTTATAAATTGTAACATATGTTTCTAAAACAAGATAAGGTTCTCGTTATTTCACTATCAATTGGTTTCATCATTTAATCCTAAATAACAATTTCATGCCTGAATCAACAAGTGGTTATTTTTTATATTCAACATTCATATCGTCATAAAAGAAGTCCCTCTGGTTGAAATGAAAGCATAAAAATGAGTATGTCAAGCCATAAAAAACACTTTGTAATATTTAATATGGATTAATATATGGGGATTAAGAAAAATAATATTAATAATCCACCATATTTTATGGAATACAAAATAAGAATAGAATTCATAATTCATAAAATAACTACACATTATGATATCAGGAAAATAATAATTAAAAATAAGACAATTTTATATAAATTGATGAATGCATGACATAGACTAGTATCACTTGTGATGTGAGTATATCAATGAGAAAATAAAAATTTCTAAAAGCAAATAATCTTTAGAAAGAATTGTTACAGATGCCACAAATTTCATTTCAAATTTTACTTCAGTGCTATTATGATCAATAAACATGATCCAGGCTGGAGAGATGGCCTAGAGGTTGAGACACTTGACTGCAAATCCTAATGACATTAGTTTAATTCCCCAGGACCCACATAAAAGTCAGATGCAAAAGGGTTCATGCATCTGGAGTTTGGTTTTGGAGGCTGGAGGCCCTGGAGTGCCCATTCTCCATTCTCTCTCTCTTCTCTCTCTCTCTCTCTCTCCCTCCTTCCCTCCCTCCCTCCCTCCCTCTCTCCCTCCCTCCCTGCCTCCTTACAAATAGAGAAGGGAAAAAAAAAACCCATGACCCTTGCATCAACCCAAACACACAAGGTTGGCTGAATATACAGAGCTTATAAATGACCCTGAGCTCAGCTCATGGTCAAGTTACTTAGATTAGGTTTCCATACCTCTTCAATGGGGAAAAGGCTGTGTTTTCCATAAGATGAACTGGATACCTTAGATATTCACATAAGAAAAAAATTAAGTGGAAAACTAGTTTTCATACCATATTAAATATCTGAAGATATGCAAGACTCATAAAAATCAGACAACAGCAAAAGGTTTAATGACACATGCTTATTATAATCCTAGCAATCTGGAAGTTCAATGTCCAGTGACCAGAAAATGGCTAAACATAGAATGTGATGAAATATTATTCCTTGAAAGGAATGAATGTCTAACACATACCTCAAGAAGAGTGTTAAAATCTTTGTTCTCAAGGAAATAAACCGGACACAAAGGTCAAATTTCTCAGACATCATGATGGCTCTACAGAGTTAAATCTATAGACATAAAACAGAATAACAATTTTCCAGAAGATGAAGGAAGGATTATTACTTAATGGGTACAAATTTTGTTCAAGAAGATGAAATTGTTCTGGGGAAGGATGATTCTGAAGGTTGCAGAGCAGGGTTAAGTGGGACATGTCATCAAGTATTTAAAATAGAAACATCTGCAAAATGTGTATTGACAGCAGTAAAATATAATGGACTGAAATCTGTAAATATTCTTGGTAATTCATAGTAACCTAGCAAAGGGCTGTGAGCTCTCTGAATTTCATGTATCTACTTACTTAGAATGATTTTATATACATCAATCTGTATTTGGGGACTCATTGTAAACATGTGCTGTAAACATTGCTTTCAAGTAAAGTCCATTCAACTTGGAATACTGGGATATGAACTAAAATCTGAATATTTGAGCCATAGTCTGTCGACCTGTCCAACAACCAGTGCTCTCCTTGCTGTTTAATTTAACATTCTAGTGTATGTCAAATTTTACCTTTCTATCCAATAATATCGACTTAGCCCTCTGCACCCAAGTCTTCATGATTTAGCTGGTATGCTACTGATGTCATCAGTCACTCAAGTACATATCTCTAAATACTACATTTCATGAGTATAATCTTTACCATGGTATTCCATATTTTTTTATTTGTAAAATGTTAAATAACTTAAACACGCTGTTACCTATTTGAGATATAATTTAAAATGAACAATTGTATGCAATACTACAAAATAATGGCAAAATGAGAAGAAACATGGATTAAAGAAAGATGAAATTGTATGAAATTGTCAATACAGTCAAAAAACCTGCACAATCATTTCTGCATTCTGAGCTGACCCACAGTAAATGGACAGAATGCCGAGAATGTGAAATTGTGCTGCTAAAACTTCGCCAAGCAAGCAAACTTTCTATCTCAGGGTATTCTTTTCTAGATACTTTTCACTTTATGTAAGTACAAGTAGACAGCTTCACTTGAAAAAAAAATCTGTGTTTTAAGATTTAAGAAACAGGTTTTAGATATGAATCGTAAAAAGGACAAGCCTTAAAAAGCCAGACACACAAGTGTGGATGCTATTTTAAAAGGATATTTGAAACCATATGTTTACTTGGGAAAGGGAATTATAAAATCATCGTGTCTTTTTTGTCACAAGATTGATCTGAACGTCATATGATAAGTTAATTCCTTGCACTTTTGTCAGTCATCTATCTGAGTTATGCAATCATTCTTCACACACCCCTTTTAAAATCAGAATATGTCAAGTTGAGAAATGCTGCAATATTTTCAAATTTAAAATTTAAAAATAAAAGAGGTCTAAGGAGCTAGTTCGGTAGCTAAAAGTCCTTGCTTGTAATGCCTGCCTCCTAGCCCATGATACAAACCTCTGTCACCCAAGTAAAACAAGATACACAAAGTCACACATACATCTGGTTCCATTTGCCACAGCAACAGGCCCTGGCATATTCTCTCTCTCTCTCTCTTTCTCTCTCTCTCTCTCTCTCTCTCTCTCTCTCTCTCTCTCTCTCTAATTAAGTAAAATATTTAAAAAGAAAAAGAAACATCTTGCTATGACATGCATTTACATTGACTTTGCTCTTTAGAATACTTTTCAGATTTATGGAGAAATATAGTAACTATATTCACACCCAGTGTATCACTGTGGTTTTTTGATACCTAATTGACACATATTTTATATAGTAGCTAATATGTACAGTCCCCTGAAATTTATAATCACAACCAAGTCTCCTTTTCTGTTTCTGTTTATCATTCCGTACCTGCCATTTTTTTATTATGTTGCATTAGTTGTTTTTTGTTTAACTCTTTCTTCTGAACTTGCTATTTGGGATGCTACTGAGATAAACTTTGCAGATGCTTTATTAGTGTCATTTATCAAATATTTGAGTTTTTTCCTGTGTTTTGACTTTGGATTAGAGGAGGAAGCCCAGAAAGTTAAAGTCTCACTTTTCCATCTTTGCCATTTTTCCTAAGACATCACCATGACTTGTGAAAGGCGACACTGGTCTTGGTGCCTTGACTGAGCTGGAGCATCTCAGAATTCACCTTGTAGAGTTCCACCTTCTTGCCCTTGTTGACATGTTCTTTTGAAAAGATTATCTCCGGACACAGGCTACAATTTAATTGTGGGAAGGTATACTGCCTGCCATTGAGGGTAAAGGGTCTTTTTTAACTGTTTCATTTCTTCCTCATGAGAAATTTATTCCTCCTTCACTTTTTATGTTCATGTAAATAGGAATTCATGACAGTTAATTTTACATTCGCGGTAAAGTTGTTATTCAAATGATTCCAGTCCATTACAGGTGAGCTCCTCTAATAGGCTTCGATTCCTTTTGGCATGTCCAGTGACATATTTGTTTCAACTATTGTTTTTTTTTCTAATACTTAATATTACAAAAAGCTTAAGGTTCATTTTATTTCCTGCAATAGTCTTATAATGAGCCATTACTTCATGATGAAATGCTACCATTGCATGGCAGAGATACGAAATATTGCTTGGCTTTTGGTACTTCTATCTTTCCTGGTAGAATGAAAGAATTAAATTATTGAATTAATTGGTTTCAATTTTATCATTACAGTTAGGTTAAATCAAAAAACTCTAATGCGCTACAATTAGATTTGGCCAAGTATAATGCTTCATAAATCACTTAATGTATTAATTCCTAAACTCAAACAAAATAAGTAAAGGCAAGTTTGGTATAATGTTTCTAGTGTCGCGCAGAATAAACACTTTGCACATACAAGTAAAAATCAAATTATGGACACTGCAATCTCAATGAAGTACTGAGATGCTACAAAATTGATGTAGAATGCTGAGGGTTAGAAGGGAAACAGATCAGTCATTCTGGTAAATAAATGAAAGGATTGCGGACTTAAGGAAAGAATTTAGGTAAGAAGTTTATCTGTGATAATGCATTAGTAAGATTCTATGCATCTGTTGCCTGAAGCAGCTATTTGGCAAGATATCTTATGCTAAAAAAGATAACAAACATATGTGAATTTTTACATGGTTGGCATGCTGATTCATAAAAAACAGCAGTCAAAAACATAGGACACTTTAAATACACATAGTTGCTGAAAAAAACAGAAAATCTTTGTTTCTCATAATATGAACGATTTACATTAGGAAAAGGGAGACAGAAGGTTGTTCTTCACATGAACTAGATCATTTCAGCAAGGTTGTTTATGAATTTCTTTCAATAATAATATTTAAGTGACATCATGTCTTATTATTTTCCTTGTGATTGTTTCTTTTTATGCATATTGTGCTTATAATACTCAGTTATAAAGTGTATTTCAGCCGGGCATAGCAGTACATGCCTTTAATACCAGCACTCAGGAAACAGAGGTAGGAGGACTGCAGGGAGTTTAAGGCCACCCAGAGAGTACATAGTGCATTCTAGGTAAGCCTGGGTGAGAGTGAGGCCCTACCTTGAAAAAAAGAAAAGAAAAGGTATTTCATTATGATTTATTAATACACCAATGATATAGTGAATTTCTAAATGTTTTTTTCAATTGTAAGCAATCATATGAACAATGGATATGGATGTAAAATATACCCTTTTATTTAAAAAGCTAGCCAATAGAAAATATATTGAATTATTGACTTTATTTTAGTAATATATATCATATTTTTCTGATAACTTTATCCTAAAAGACAATGAGCCAAATGAAAGGAAGACTTTGGGTAAGAAAAAATATAAAAATATATGAATAAGAAGCAAAAATAATACCCAAATAAAAAGGATTTGTTTTTCACAGAGAAGTAATTAATAAAAACGTATTTAAATTTTAATATCCAATTGTTTCGGACTATAATGTAGAAAAGCAAAAAATAGTAAAATGCTATGAAAAATTAATTTAGGGTTAATTACATAAGTACTTTGTATGTGAAAATATTTAATTAAGCCAATTAAAATATAATGAGGAAAAATGTAAATAGCTTGAATAAGAAATGCCAAAGAAACCAAGAAACCCTAGAAGATAGGCTATTAATCACGTATGTTTTATTAACTCAATTCCCTTATTATATACATGATAGTGTTTGTTTCCCAGCTTATATATGAATGAAGGAGTTGATTTATATGTCTTTAGAACTATTTCTTGCTAAATTATTCTTATAGGTGAGATTGAAAAGTGATTAAGCATATTGTTAATAGACCATGAATGATTCCTAGACTAACGTTGTAAGTTACAAGTTACAATGAGGTCCCAAATTAAACACAAATGAGGTATATCTCAACAAATTGAATATATTTTTAGGTGTTCGGTACCTAATATTAAAATGTGATTATGCATAGTTTG
>PVHP010049977.1:0-12031 GCA_004024765.1 Zapus hudsonius
GTGTGTGTGTGTGTGTGTGTGTGTGTGTGTGTGTGTGTGTGTGTGTGTGTGTGTGTAAGAGGAAGGAATCCAGAACAGCCCCGTGGCAAGTGGAGGGGGCAGGAGTCCAAAACTGCCCCATGGCAAGGTTTGTGCCCAGCCCACCCAAGAGATTTCATGGGCTTGGAAGGCCAGTGTCCTCTGGATATAAGGACTTAACCAGGAGAGCAGGATGCCTGGGCGTGGGCCTGTTCTCACCCATGTCTGTTGGAACCTTCTAGCATCAGGGTCAGGTGGGAGGTAGGGCAGTATGGCCACGCAAGCCAACTCACATACAGTCCTCTCCTAACAAATCCAGGGGAGAGGAGGGCTCATCTCCTCTTCCTCCAGAAAATAGAAATACCAGGGAAGGATACTGATTGGTTGGCTGGGGTCACATGCCCACTCATGAATCAATCTCAGTGCTCTGTGAGACTGGTCCCACGCTCATTTGACTGGCAGTCCCAAAAGCCCAAGGTTGGTTTCCCAGGGCTGGTCGCTGGGTGGATGGGAGTAGTCACTAGAAGGCAAGTTTGAACCGTCACTGAGAAAGCACACGTGGCAGAGCTGTGGGCACCATTGTTGGGCCACAGTATCCAGGGAATAACAAGGCTGTAATGTGCTCCAGGCCACCTCACGCACTCAGCGTGGGGTTCTTCTGCCATCAGGACGCCCATCACTGCCCATCACTGCTGCGGAGGGTAGGGGACACCCAGGTTCAGGGAGAACTGCTGTCACACCCTAGGGAAGGGGCAAGCTGGGACGGAACCCAGAAGGCTGATCCCACAGAGATCCCCTCATCACTCCAGGTGCTGTGTCACCGAAACACCCCCGACTGGGCCACCGTGACCATGCCAGGCAGTGACATGCGTCCAGGTGTATGCTTGCTGGCCACCGCCATCTGAAGGTGACATGAGTCTGACACATGCTACCAAGCAGTCCCCTCCAGTGACTTCTGTCACACACACACCCTCCCCACTCTTCCCTGCCTGTCCCTTCCCTGCATCCTTACTCATGGAGCCCCTGAACGTTGATATGTCCAGTCTGCGAGCCTCATGGGTACTACGATTGTCCCTAGTCCCTGGCATCATAGGGTCTTAAATAAGATTTAATAAGGATTCATACCTAATAATACCTAAATAAGGATTCATACCTAAATGAGTAAGTAACATCTCACACTGACAGCCCCCTTCTACACACACACACACACACACACACACACACACACAGAGTGGACATTAGGGATTTGTCTGTCTGCAAATGCCTCATTTGCTCCTGGGTCCTTTCTCCTTCCTCTGCCCTCAGGACGATGCTGCCCTACCTGAGGAGCCTTCTGCCCTCCCTCCGCCTGCAGGGCAGGTGTTCTTCTTGTCCTTGGAACCCCGGCTTGGATGATGACAACCCTGGCAGGAGCTTCTGTCTCTTAGACCTTCCTCTGTTTTGTCCCAGAGGAGGGCAGCCAGGGATTGCACATCATTTGGGCAGTGGGTGTGGCAGCAGGGTGCAGGCTCCTGGGGTGCACTTGGCCACACCTTCTACATCTTTCCTACTGGGCATCTGCCCCCCCAAGAGTCTTTACTGGCCTGGGGGAGGCAGATGGGGGATTGCGCCTGGGACTTCTAGGTACACATCTCAAGTCCTGGCTGCCCTCCCGGCCCCTCCCCTCCGCCTGGCCAGCAAGGTGAGCGCCCAGAGGAAAAGTTCGGTGACAGGTGCCAGGGAAATGTCCTCCATCCACATCCCCTCCATTAATCACCTGCTAGTGGGGGCGCCGGGCCCTGTTTAAGATGCATCGGTGGTTCTGAGGTGAGCACAGGCGTCCCCAAGCTCAGCTGTTAATCTGCTCCCTCTGAGACAGACTACCTCGGGCCTGTTAATCACTTGCTGTAATTACAGCCCCAACTTCACGTGGGGAATGTTAATGGATGCTTTGGATAAAGGGGCTGCAAGTATGGTACCTAGCTCACCGGGGCCCCCAACACCAAGGTTATGGGATTTGGTGGGGCAGATGGTACCTGGAAATAAGCTTGTCACCTGAGAGTGTGATGTCCCTAGAGATGGAGAGAAAGGCACAGAGGCCAGTCCTGGAGGTTCTTAGCTTTCTGAGAACTCACTGGGGTCAAGGAAAGATGGGACCCAGAGTCATAATAGGCAGAAACATGCTCTGAACCCCAGGGAGCTTTGGCTTTTCTGAGCTGTATTCTGAAGTCTGCAGGAAGCCTAGAAAGGACCCTCGGCCTCCTCTTCCTGTCCCCATGAGGGGCACCCATACTTAAACACAACTGTGGAGTTCTGTCCTCTCCATACCATAGTGCTGACCCCTGGGCTGTCCCCTGCCATGTCCTGCCTTGGCAGGACGCTTGCCCAGATCGGAGGCAGGGCCATGGGTGTGGTTGGAGATCTAGGTCCCAGGGTTGGGCTGTTAAATTCAATCTGAGAACTTCTAATATCCATCTCTCTGGACTCAGCTCTGCTGAACTGGGGTGAGGCCAGGGGGTGGCCCTGGATATTTCAACACTCCTCAAGTGACTCTGCCGTGTGGCAAGGCTGAGGAGATGTGTCCAAGGCTGCTGTTGAACGTTTAAGCTTGTGTCGTGGTCGCCCAGGCTGTGCAAGGGAGACGTGTAACCCCATGGGCAGATGGGCTGGGTACTTAGTGTCGTGAGGGGGTTCAGGGGCAGCGAGAGGTAGCCTGGGCAGCTTGGGTTTCTCTGTGTTGGGCCAGGGTGGGCTGGGAGACATGAATAGATCTCTGTTCACCCCACATAGGGCATCAACAATAAATCAAAGAAGTAATTCCTACCAAGCAGGGATGACCCCCCAAACAACCGCCATTACCAAAAAGCCTACCCCAACATGGATGACAACCTCCCCAAAGTTGCCTGGATAGTTAACTTTCTAGCAGCTGGAACCTCAGGTGAGGGCCTGATGCCCCCTCACTCCTTCTACAAGGGAATGTTAACAGGCCTGGGTAAGGGGATAGAGAATCAGTGGTTCTTCTTTCAATGTGACAATGACCTTGTTAATCTGGGGGACAGTGTTCCCTAAAAACATGGAGAGGTGGCTGAGCCGGGCAGCCTGCTCCACCCCAACCAGAGTCACTCAAACGCCAGTCAGCTCCCTCAGAGCGTGAGCTGAACTGCAGAGGCCTGTGGGAGTGGGAGCAGAGTGGGTAGAGAGAGGGGGGGTGCTGAGGGGGACAGCAGCAAGGGACAAGAAGGGTGATGGAGAACAGGCATGTCCCAGTCCTGTGGGACAGAGGAGAGCAGGTGTTGCAGGCGTGAGTGACTAACCCCTTGTGGGGAAATCTCCAATGAGAGAGTTGGTGACAAGCAGGTGGTACTGTCACTTTTCTGTGACCCTCATCTGCTCCAGATAGGTGATCCTATTGTGATCAGCTTTCTCCTCGCTGCATGAAAGAGACCCCAACCAAAGCTGTTTGTGGAGGAATGCGTTTATTTTGGTTTATGGACTGAGGGGAAGCTCCATCAAGGCAGGGAAGACAATGGCATGGGCAGAGACAACAGCAACAGGAGAGTGTGCCCAACACTGGCAAGGGGAAGCTGGCTATGACATCCATAAGCCCGCCCTCAACAACACACCTCCAACAAGGTTCCAATTCCCAAACTGCCATCAGCTGGGAATCAAGCATCCAGAACACATTCCTTGGTCGGGGACACCTGGATCAAACCATCACAGATCCCTTAGCTTTCCAGGGTCAGTCAGCCCCCAGAGCTCTTGTCTCACCCTCTTCAAAGCCCAGGGACTGGGTTGGTCACCTGCAGTTCCTCCAGGAAGGGGCTTCATGTTGACACATGAGACAGATCAATAACACTTAAAATCTCCCCCAACTCCAAAGGCTCCGAGGTGCTGGAGGAGACCCCCGTTCTCGGGGGACAAGGCTGGCCTTGTAGTCACTGCTCCTGGTGGGCCGTATTTGGCTCTTCCTCCAGTCCTCATGGGGAGCTCGGTCTTCCTGCCTTCAGCTGCTTTGCTGTGGTCCCTGAGGCCTGCTGGCACTTCTCACATGACCAGGCAGTTTGCTAACTTCTTGTAGAACTCCTGCCACCAGGGCTCTGGATCTACAGGTCCATGATTCCCACTTACCCTGGGGCATCCATCCACCGTCTAGGCAGCCAGTTCTGGGGAATCCATGAGAGATACTAGAGGAAGTCTTTGGCAGAGGGTCCTGGGACTGATCAGTCAGAGGTTTTGTCCAGTGACCTTGTTAAGGAAGAGGATCGTCTCCCTCTGTTTAATGAGTATATGGAACCTTCTGGAAAGATCCCATTACCTTTGAAGATATCCCATGGACATGTTCTTCTGGGGCTGTAGGCTACAGCTGGCTTTCCCCAAGAGCCCAAAGCTGGCCTTCAAGCTCCCTGCCATCCTTTGAGGCTGAGAGTGCAGTACAGAGATGACCCTGGGGGAGCCCCAAAAGTGTCAACAACTGCCCAAGAAGCCTTCATTTAGATCAGACTGTATTTCACGTCACCTGTGCAGGTGGCAAAGCCAGCAGAAACACGAGTATGGGGGAACTCTTCCTGGTTCTCCAAGTTCCCCTTGATGGCTGAGATGGACTGCACATCTGGAAGGTGGCCAGTAGAGGAGGTGTCCCTCAACCTCCTCTGCCCATCCCCAGGGCTGAGAACATGGGACCCTATTATGCCTGACTGAAGTCACGGTGGTATGATGGCCCAACAAGATTACAAGCAAGATGTTCACCCACTGTGGGAGGATGCATCCCTTCATCTCCCCCACACACACCTGTCTGGGAGCCTGAATGGTAGGTAGCAAGGGTATAGTAGATCTGAGAAGGGCAGAGTTGGGGTCCCCAGCAACATTCCAGCAGGGTCACCTAGAGATAGGGGATCCATGTGGGTAGACCCAAGACCACCATCTATAACAAGACCTGGGGTGCTAGTCACCTTGGTTTTTGACCCCAGTGTGAAGAAAGAAGCCAGCAGGGTGAGGGGGACACCATGTGCTGAGGGTGCTTGCTCGCGTGTGCCCCTCCCCATGGTCTGCAGGGGAGGTGACCGCCTCTGACAGTGGATAATGGTGCCTCATGGTGCTGACCTCTGCCACGCATCTCACCACAGAGGAGCTCCAGGCATTGTCCTCTGCTCCATCACAGCACCCCTGATGAGCACCAGCAGCAGATTTCCCCCATAGGCTACTTTCTGGGTGCATCTTGTAATTTCTCAGGGTACCAGCTATAGTTTACCCCCAGACAGGCCTCCTGCTGTGATGATATCAGAGTTGGGGTTGCAGACTTATGTATTAGATCTTTGTATCCTCTATACCAAGAGCACGAAGAAGGGTCCCAGCTTCCAGCTCACAGCACCCAGATCCACCTTCCATAGGGAGCATCCCATCCTGTTCCACTTTTACTTCAGTAAGCTAGGGCTTTGCTCTGCTTCCCATTGGGCTGTGTGTTCCTGACCCCCTCCTCATCCTACACCCCAAGTTGATGAATCAGACGGAAGGGGCCAACTCAATTCAGTCTTCACTGGCCTTGGCCTCTGCAGAGCCTCTGCCCCCATCTGCTCTTCTCTTCCCATGTGAGCCACGATCTTGTGGTGCTGAGTTTTGCTGCTTGTCAGCCTGTCCTTGGAGGGACAGTGGACAATGTGTGGAACCTGTGGACAGGCCAGGAGGAGGGAGGTCACATGGCCCAGCTCCCTGCCCAGCAACACCTGCTTTCCCAGCACCCTGTGCAGATGGCTTCTTGGCATCTTTTGGGGTGTTTCCCTGATTCGTGATTTAGGGATCGCTGGAGCCATTGACAGTTTTAGAGTCCTTGAACCTTCTCTACTTCCCATGAAGAACCCAACACCCAGGTGAGAAACTGGCCCCACCTCACACCCATCCCTCCTGGATCCCTGCCTGTGTTTCCCCCTCTCAGGCTCTCTGCCAGCAGCATCTCAGGGTCTCAAGTATCATCGGCTTGGATCGAGTAGTCTTCATCCCTGGGATACAGGAATGGTTTAACATACAGAAATTGATAAACATAATTCATCCTGTAATTAGACTTCAGGACAGAAGACACATGATTATTTAAATGGATGCAGAAAAGGCCTTCAACAATGACAACAAGAATAAGAACAAACCCCGAAGAGATGAAGGATTGGAGGGATATATCTCAACATAATAAGGGCTTTACAGCAGACCAAAAGCCCATCTCATACTAAGGTCTGGAACCAGACAAGGCTGTTCACTCTTCCTACTGCTATTTAACAAAGTACTTGAAGTATTAGCTTGAGCAATAAGACAAGAGAAAGAAATAATAGGGATTTGAATTGGAAAGGAAGAAGTCAAAGTAGGCTTATTGTCGGATGATATAATTCTATACTTAAGTGATATGAATGACTCTGCCAAGATATAAAAATTTTAATATATGTATATTTATTTATTGTTCATAATGAATTACATTATTTAGTGGGCAAACAATGAGTTGTTATCCCCAATTCCCCAATGCCCCCCTTCCCCTCCCCAGTCAGTTGGATATCCTCCTCCGTGGGCCATCTGGATCAGTCCTTATGGCAGGGGACCATGGATAGCCTAGTACTCAGCCCGGTCCTCCTGGCCCAAGTGTGTTGTTACTGAAGGGTGCCATGCCTCTGGATAGTCTCCCCCACCATGGCTCTCACAATCTTTCCGCCCCCTCTTCCGCACAGTTCCCTGAGTCGTAGTGGGTGAGTATTAAGGCTGTTTTATTGTTTTGAGCTTAGGGGTCTTTGTGTCAAAAATCATTGGTTTCTGTCTCACTGGCTTATCCTGTGTTGATTGAATGGCTGTGAATGTGGGTCCCTTGTTCATCCCGTCATTCTCTGCGGGGCTCCATATGGATCCTCCACGATATGACTGTGGTGGCTCATCTCTTGCCAGGATCTCAGCTATCTGCCTATGGTTGGATGGTAGGATTAGATGGGCCACAGCTCTCTCGCTTTATTTGGTACTCATTGGCATCTTCCAGTCATGAAGATCCTGTGACAGAAGGTGTCTGGAGCTCAGAGCATGGCCGCAGCTGACATCCACGACCTGGAACCCTGCTGAAAACCCTGACCATTGTTCCTCGAGAGACATGGCCTGTCTGCTAGTCAGCCATCTTGAACCGAAAGCCCAAGATATAAAATTAATAGACAAAAATAAAGCCTTCGCACTCAGGAGGCAGAGGTAGGAGGATCACTGTGAGTTCAAGGTCACCCTGAGACTACATATTGAATTCCAGTCAGCCTGGGCTAGAGAGAGAGCCTGCCTCAAAAAATATTATAAAGCCTTTGTTTATGTCAATAACAAACATATAGAGAAAGATATAAGGGAAGCAGTCCCACTTAAAATAACCACAAAAATTAAATATGCTAGAATATCCCTAATCCTAACCATAACCGCCTAACCCTAACCTAAAACTAGCCACAAAAAATTAAATATGCTGGAATATTCCTCACCCTAACACTAAAACTAACCACAAAAATTAAATATGCTGAAATATCCCTAACACTACTATAACCCCCTAACCCTAACAGTAACCAAAAATATTAAATATGCTGGAATATCCCTAACCCTAGCACTAACCCTTAACCCTAACCCTAACACTAACACTAACCCCTAACCCTACCCATAAACATAACCATAACTCCATAACTGTTACCCTAACCCTAACCCCCTAACCACAAAAAATTAAATATGCTGGAATACCCCTAACACTAACCCTAACCACAAAAATTAAATATGCTGGAATATCACTAACAATAACCCCCTAACCCTAACTCTAACCCTATCCCTAACCCTACCTCCCTAAACCCCTAACCCTAACACTAACCCCTGACCACAAAAAATTAAATATGCTGGAATATCCTAACCCCAACCTTAACCCCTAACCCTAACCCCTAACCCTAACCCTCTCTCTCCTAGCCCTAACCCTAGCCTCTCCACTATCTCCATTTCTTCATTCCTCTTCTGAGTTCTCCTTCCTTCTGCAAGTACCTGGTTTACCCTGGCTGTTCTCCACGCATAGCTGGGAACATTCGAGAATTTTCCATGGTGCTGATGGGTTTAGTATGAATGGGGTGAGGGATCAGGATGCATCCTGGGCTGGGATCCACCCTCCACCACATCTCAGCATGTGACCTGGGCAGACCACCCTCTCAGCTACCCTACATAGAAAGGGTAGCAGCGATAGACACGCCTTGCATGGGCTCATTACAGGGTAAAGCATTTAGTGTGCAAAGTACCACTTAATAACCGAAGTGATTTCCGGTAATCTCTCGGCTGTAGTTGCCATTCCCACACTCAACCTCAGTCTGAGAATATTAAATGGAAAATTCCAGAAATTAAAAATATGCGTTTTAAATCGCATGCTGCTCTGAATAGAGTGAAATCCTGCCTTGTCCTGCTCCACCTTATCTGAGACATGAACAAACCCCTTTGTCTTCTGTATCTACCTGGACGCTCCCTTAGTGGCCGGCACGGTCAGCAGGCCAGCTGTCACAGTGCTGAGGTCATGGAGCACACGAGAAGAGATGCCAGCATTTATATTATGCTTTTATAATTTCATTGTTAGCTGTGGTTGCTGATTGCTTGCTGTGCTCAATTTCTAAGTTAAATCATGTAGATCTGTATGCAGAAGAGAAAACAGTGTATTTAGGGTCTGGGCTGTCTGAGCTCAGCCATGCCTCAGGGGTCTTGGGACACACTCCTGACTGAAGACTATTGTCAAACTGCAGTGTGGCAATCACCAGAGCCGTCCACTGGCCACACAGACCCCAATCTTGGACACCTTCAGACTCATGCCTCTGCTTCTGCCCCAGCTCTGACCCGGGCATCTGCCATCTCCCTGGCACTCCAGCAGTGATCACCTTAGCTTGAGTTAAGTTAATTTAACTTGAGTTGCCTTAACTTGAGTTATCCCCCAAGCAGACCCCGAGATTCGTGGGCAAGCAGTGTTGATACGTGGGGGAAGCATGAAGGGGAGCAGGGAAGCAGAACCAGGAGGGAGGCAGCCCGGTGACCATCATGCACAGCTGGATCTGAGACCACCCACCGGGATTCAGGAGAGTAAGTGCAGAACGTGGAGCCCAGGGCCCACCAGCCGGGGAGGCAGAGCTGGACACTTGCCCACCAGCCTCGCATCTGTTGGCTGAGGCTGCTCTGGAGAACTAATACCCACTTGGTTTTGGCCTCCCAGCCCTGGCAGGCAAGAGAGCTTAGCCAGTGCTGGCAGGTGCCCAGGGGCAGATGTGGTGAGGGTTGGGCCTGGGCTACCTCTTCCACAGATCTGCAACTGAAGCCATGATGACAGTAACGTTGACCAGGAGGCCATTGACTAACCCTCTGTACCAACTTGGGGATGGTATCTTTCCGGGAATTTTTCTGTCTTCTTTGAGTCTCCGGGGCCTGAGTTGGGGGTGCTTTACATTTTCTGGGGGAGTTGTCCTTCACTGGGTCATGTTATCACCTTCCCAAGAACTATCTCTCATAGCAAATTGCCAGATTTATCACCAAGAATAAATTAAGTATGATCTGATCCCATACGCTCTCACACCTATGTTGTTTAATTTTTATTATTTATTTGAGGAAGAGAGGAAAGAGATTGAGAGAGAATGGGCTTCCCACCACACTCCAGGTGCATGTGTATGTGGGTACCCGGGGAATTCAATCCAGGCTGTGAAGTAAGTGCCTTTAACTGCTGAGTCAGCTTTCCAGTTCCTGATCATGTCTTTGATGTGTAATTGTGGCTGGTGGAATCATGGACCCAGGAGATACCCACACTCCAATCCCTAGAATACATGGATGTTACTGTGTGGGGTCAGAACACTTTGCCCATGTGAGTGAGGAACTTGGGATAGAATGTTCTGGACCACCCAGGTGAGCCAAGCATCCTCAGACCCATGGCAGACATCTGCCTTCAGAGAGTGTGTTTGTCCTGATGGCCCTTGTATAAGGGCTTGGTGTGCAATGCTTGAGTAAGGGACCCAGACAGAGGACATCTTTTCCCCGTCAGTATCCAAGAGACAGCTGGCTTCCTCAGCTGCTCCTCCCAACTCCGGTTTCCTAGTTGTCTGCTCAGTGTTGGGCTGCATGACATCAGGTGCTTCTCATCTGCACAACCAGTATGACAGCTGTAGGCCATGCATAGCTGGAGTGCTGGGTATGCGGCCAGTTTAGGCTGAGATATGAGACATGTAAAAGAAATCATATCTATTTCTTAGGCTGGAGAGATAGCTCAGCCATTAGGAGTATTGCCCCTAAGCATGAGGACCTCTTAGGAGATTGCCAAGTTCAACTCCTTAGAACCCAAGTAAAAAGTGCATATCTGGGACTGGGGAGATGACTCAGCAGTTAAAGACGTTTGCCTGCAAAGCTTGGTGGCCTGAATTTGATTTCTCAGTACCCACGTATTGCCAAGGTGGCACATGCATCTGGAGTTCATTTACAGTGTTAAGAGGCCCAGATGTACACATTTCTCTCTTCTTACAAATAAATAAATATATACATATATTTATATATTTTTATAAAGTACATATCTGTCCATGGGGGCAAGGAAGGGAACCTCTGTGGACACTGGTGGGCAGCAGCTCCAGCTCGAGGGAGAAACCCTGTCTTGAGGAAGCATGCTTAGACTCCCCTTGCACACACATGGGTGCATGCATCTGCAGATACCACACATCACATATACCACATACACACTCACACACCCCCCCCCAAAAATGGGACCAGACCTCGAGAGACTGATCGCAAGAGGCAGGCTATAAAATCCCTTGCTAAAATCTTCATCTTGCCTATCCATAATAACATTTTGAATCTGTTATATTAAATAAAAATATCATGAAGATCACTGTTACTTGATTATCCCCCCTTTTTTGAGACAAGGTCCTAGTTAGTCTTAACTCCCTATGTAGTTGAGGACGACCTTGAACTTCTGATCCTCTTGCCTCTACCTCCCAAGTGCTGTGATTATAGGTATGCACCACCATGCTCAGTTTATGTGGCACTGGGGATCGAACCCAGGGCTTTTTGCATGCTCAGACTGAGCCACACAACCTCCTCCCTCAGCCCTACTTGCTGCTTAAAAATGTTTCTATTACAACTACTAGATGAAAAATTACTCATGTGTCCCCAAGTTCCTCCAGAACCACATATCTCTGGAGTTTGGTGGACACTTTCACTGGCCTGGGACAGCTTCTAGCGCAGGGGTCTGCTCAGTTTGCTCTGTATCTGCCCACTCTGTGGCCTCACGCTGGTGGGCTAGGCTGACAGGCAGGACTTAAAAGGAACAATGTTGAAGTATAAAAGGAGGTTGATAAGGTTGTGGTGTCTCCTTCCTCAGAGGCCTGCCTGGATCATTGTAGCAGAGCAGCGTGGGGACCGTTAGGGACCAGCGTCTCCTCTCAGACCTCATGTAGCCAGCAGAGGTCCTCGCTTCTCAGAGAGATGGCAAGGGGCAGAGAGCATTCTTTTTCTGTTCACCTTAACCGCTGAGCCATCTCTTCAGCCCTTTTTTTCAGTTCAAAACCAAGGTGTGAGCCCAGAAGGTGTTGGGCACTGGGAGGGGGGCGTGTTCCAGAAAGGCAACGTATGGGACTAACAGGTGAATCGTTGAAATGCCACTGCGTTTGTACACATGGAAAACGTTAGCGATCTTACTGGGATAAAAAATATACACACCATGAACTCCACCATCCTGATCGCTAGACTTGCACGGCGACATTCGGCATAGCCGTTCCCATCACCACCTCCAGAACTGTGGTACCCTGCTAATGGGGCATGGAGGAAGTAGGGTTTTTCTGAGTCTGGCAGGCTTCTGGGACAGTCTCCTTCTGATAAGGAAGTTGAGGCAAAGTCCGAGGGCCCCTGTAAATCTTAGCAATCCTGAGAACTCCAGCGCCCAGGCAGGCCACAGCTGTCCCCTGAGATAAGATAAGCAGTTCAAAGCCTAACTTATTCCAACTGCAAATAACAAACCTAAACAATAAGGTTTCATTTCCTCTGCTGACATCACCATTCTCTC
>PVHP010049978.1:0-11840 GCA_004024765.1 Zapus hudsonius
GAGAGAGAGAGAGAGAGAGAGAGAGAGAGAGAGAGAGAGAGAGAGAGAGAGAGAGAATGGGTGTGCCAGGGCCTCCAGCCACTGCAAATTAACTCTGGGCACATGTGCCACCTTGTGCATCTGGCTTTTCACGGGTCCTGGGGAATTGAACTCAGGTCCTTCTGCTTTGCAGACAAGCGCCTTAACTGCTGAGCCATCGCTCCAACCCTTTATTTATTTGCAAGCAGAGAGAGAGAGATAGAGAGAAGAGAGGCAAACAGAGAGAATGGGTGCACCAGGGCTCAAGACAATATTCCTACCTCTGCCTCCAGAATGCTGGGATTAAAGGCGTGCCCACCACGCTCCGCTTCCCCATTTTATTTTTTAATTAGTTAATTGTTTATCTCTATGTGTATTTGTGTGTGTGTTGGGCACGGGGTCAGAGGTTATCTCAAGGTGCCAGCTTTTCCTCCACTTTCTTCGAGAGGGTTTGTTGCCACTGTAAACAGACCCCAGGCTGGATGATCTAAGAGCTTCAGACTCCCCTGGGGGTCACTTTGCATCTGGCTATACGGGGGTGCTGGGGAGGGAGGCGCAAACTTGGGTTGGCGGGCTTTGCAAGCAAGTGTCTTCAACCACTGAGCCAACAGACCCTCTCCTTACCACCTCCCTTTTAAAAAATCTTTGTAGCTGGGACGCACTCGGGAGGCAGAGATAGGAGGATTGCTATGAGTTCAAGGCCACCCTGAGACTGCATAGTGAATTCCAAGTCAGCCTGGGCTAAAGCAAGACCTTCCTTGAAAAACAAAACAAAATCCTTGTGTTTGTGGGTTTGAGAGAGTGAGTGCGGGTGTACAGACGCCGTGGTGAGTGTGGGGGTCCTCAGGCCTCCCACCTTATTTGAGGCATGCGCTCTTAGGCTAGCGGGCCCAGAGCTTCCCAGCTTCTCCTGTCTCTGCCTCCCAGTCGCCCTAGGAGGACTGGATTCCGGACACGCACAACCACATCAGGCTTCACGTGGGTTCTGGGCATCAAACTCAGGTTCTCACAGCAAGCACTTGACTTACTGAGCCATCTCCCCAGCTCCTCCCTTTATTTTATTTATTTCTTTTTCTTTTTCTTTTTTTTTTTGAGGTAGAGTCTCAAACTAGCCCAGGCTGACCTGGAGTTCACTCTGTAGTCTCAGGGTGGCCTTAAACTCACGACAATCCTCCTACCTCTGCCTCCTGAGTGCTGGGATTAAAGGCGTGGCCATCATACAGGCTATTTTTTTAAGATAGGGTCTCATGTACCCCAGGCTGGCCTGTAACTCCATATGAACATGCGTGCTGGAATTATAGGTATGTACCACCATGCCAAGTTTATGTGGTGCTGGGACTTGAACCCAGGGCTTCATGCACTCTAGGCAAGCAATCCCCCAGGCTGAGCTAAGCCCCAGCCCCAGAGCTCTCCCTTTATAAAGTCAGGAACCTGCCAAGCATGGTTCTTGTCAAGCAAGAGGATCAGGAGTTCAGGGGTGCTTTCCTACATACTGAGCATGTGGGAGGATAGTCTGGGATGTACATGGGGCACAGTGTAAATAAATAAGAAAATAGCAGTCATTTGTTTATTTCTTGAGAGACAGAAGCAGAGCGAAAGAGGCAGACAGAGGGAGGAAGCCTCTAGCCACTGCAATCAAACTCCAGACCTATGCGCCACTTGGTGCATCTGGCTTTACATGGGTACTGGGGGCCGTTAGGCCTTTCAAGCAAGTGAGATCAACCGCTGAGCCATTTCTCCAGCCCTGAAATAGTAATCTTTCAGTGCAGGGCAGCTTAGCTTTTCTCTCTGTGTGGGGTAGTGTATGCACCTGCATGTAGAAATGTGTGTGTCCCATGCACAGCTGTGTGGAAGGCCGAGGAGAACTTCCAGGGTTCTCTTCTGTAGCGCGGCTTTGCTTCCTTGAGATCGAGACTCTCACTGAAACTGCAGTTGCCATTTTCGTCAGACTGGCTGGCCATAGAGTTCCAGACATTCTCCTGTCTCTGCTCCCTTAGGACTGGGATCACAGGCACGTGTGACCACAGCAGGCCGCAGCATTCCTCCTGGGGAGAAGCTCCCAGGAGAGGGCTCTCAGACATGGTGCTTCTCAGCTTTGCCTCGCAGGGCTCTCATCCCCTTGGTCTGAAAGGACATCAGCAATGTGCCAGCCCAGTCTGATGAGTGTCCTTCTCTCCTCTAAATCCCGCCCCTCCTCCCAAACCCACACTGCCATTTGGGGACCACAAACGAAGCAAAGGTTGGAGATATTTTGCTGTCTGCAGCTGTCTCCCAATTAGTGATTGGGGGAGGAGTGAGAGGAGTTCATTGAAGTTCATTTTTGTGAATGTTTAATATTTCAATTAATATGATTAGACCCAAGCCTGAATGAGCAGCAGGGCGACAGATCTGCTGAGAAGACACAGAATAATGAGATCAGCAAGCCCAGCCCTGGGGTCTTCCCTTCTCCACACTGGCAGAGTGTGATCTGTTTAGCATCTCCAGAAACACAGAGATCAGATTAGAAGGCCAGAAGGAAGCCGTGGGGGTAGGGCAGGGGAGTGGAAAGTTACTGTGGAGAGAGGTGTGTTTGTACTTCCTGGTTTCCTGGCATTGCTATCACTTCTCCTAGCCCCTCATTCAGAGTCTTATCACCACCCCACCCCACCCTAGGGAGCCCTTCTAGAGAACCTCACATCCATGGCACCCCGAGGATGAAGTGTGGAACACACATTCACACAAATACACACACCGCCAGGAATGTGACCCCAGCCTGAGGAAGCATGCAGTGGTGACCAGGGAACAGAACGGGGAGTAGGAAGTGACACTGTGTCTCACTCAGTGCTTCAGTGAACTCAGGAAGAAAGGCCAGGCTAACCACCACCTCCATGGCCCTGGGAATGAGGGGTGTGGGAGTTAATGGTGGACTCAGTCACACAGACCAGCACAAATCTCAGCTGGCCTTCTGTTCCCTAGCTGTGTGGCCTTGGGCAAGTTATTAATCACTCTGTCTTGTTATTTTTTTATCTGTATTTGTAGATAATGGTGGAACCCACATCATGGGGGGTGTTAAGGGTTTTTTAATGAGTCAGAGAGTATAGCACACTTGGATCAGTGCCGGGGACACTGCAAGTGCCCTATAAAGACAGTGACTATTATTTTACTTCCAGAAGAACCTGCCTGCTACTTTTGTTTAGGAATGGAGGTCGTTGGGATGTAGCTGGGAATTTCAGTCTCTGTCACTACTGTGACGACATCAGCCCCACCATGGCATAAAAAGGGAGTGACAAGCCATGGTGGCACAAGCCTTTAATCCCAGCACTTGGGAGGCAGAGGTAGGAGGATCGCAATGAGACTTCAAGGCCAGCCTGAGACTTCATAGTGAATCCAGGTCAGCCTCGGGGTTAGAGTGAGACCCTACATCAAAAAAGAAAAACAAAAAGGAGGAGGAGGAGGAGAAGGAAATGGAGGAGGAGGGAGTGTGACAGGGATGGAGAGATGGTTTAGTGGTTAGGACACTTGCCTTAAAAGCCTAAGGACCTGGGTTCAATTCCCCAGGACCCAGATAAAGCCAGATGCACAAGGTGGTGCATGCTTCTGAAGTTCGTTTGCAGTAGCTGGAGGTCCTGGTTGCGCCCATTCTCTCTCTCTCTCTCTCTCTCTCTCTCTCTCTCTCTCTCTCTCTCTCTCTCTCTCTCAAATAAATAAAACAATAAAGCATTAAAAAAGAAAGGAATGACAGTAGGCAGGATGCCCTCAGCCACCATGATCCTGGCCTCAGCAGCTGGTTTCTGCCCTGGGCCCAGGGGCTCCAGCTCCCTCCGGGTCATGCCTGCACATCTGTGTTTCCTGGCCCCTCTGCTAACCAGCTCCACCAGGGACCCGACCGGCCGAAGGAAGCCGAGGAGTGCTTGGGCTACTCGGCCCACGGAAGGAACTGGGAAGCTCCCTTGTCAGTGTTTGCTAAGCACCTACTACGTCTAAGCCAGACGCGCTAGACACTCAAGAGCAAAGCGCTGGACTCCTCGGGGCTCTTGGTCTCCAAGGATCCTCCGCGTAGACTCGCTCCCTGCCCACACGCTCGTACACAAACCCCTGGAGGGAAGGGAAGGGCCACGAACGCCAGAACGCTGTCGTTCTTCTTTGTTTCCTTTTCTGGAAAATCATTCAACTCTTGCTGCGCTCAACTCAATCTACTGTCCCCTTCCTCACATCCCTTCTCGTTTTTCTCTCTCTTGGATCCCTTCTACTCTCTCCCCCACCCCCAGACACTACAGCCTGCTTCCTTCCCAGCCTGCACCCCTCTTTCCCCCCAGCCTGCCTAACTTCTCTCTCCTGGTTTCTTTCCTTGGCTCCCCAAATGCCAGGCTCCCCTCTCCTCCCCACCCCCAGCTCCCATCTCCTGGGTCTTCTCTTCCAGCACCGGGGACAGCTCCAGCCCCCGGAACAATGGACCCCACCTTAGGGCTCCTCTCTAAATTCTCCATCTCGGTGCCTAGTCCAACTCCGGATCGGGGAGTCGGATGGGGGAAGGGTTGTTATCAGCAGGACCAGCTGCTCTTCTGGGGCGCGAAGGGAGTCAGGGAGGAGGAGGGCGGAAAGAGGGCGTGGCTCTTGCTGGATCGTGCGTCCCTCTCCAGGGTAGAGAATTTGTCGTCCACCCCTGAGACTGACATCACCGATGTCAGGGGAAAGGAGGTGGGAGTGGGGAGGGGGTGTGGAGGGGGAGGTTTTTGTTGAGGAGAGCGCGGCCGGAGAGCAGAGCTCCGGGACCCAGGTGACCGGGAAAGCAGCAGCCCCAGAGGCGGCGGGAGCTGCCCGCAGCAGCCCAGGCCCGGGACGGGGTGGGTGGGAGGGGGGCCGAGGGGAGGACCCGAAGGGGGGCAGGGCCAGAGGGACCCCCGGAGCCCTGCCGCCATCAGAGAGCAAGCATCTGGCCTCGGGGATCTTCGGACCCAGCAGAAGGATCTTCCAGAGGGGAGGTGTCTTCCCTGGGGCAGCCGAGGAGAGAGCCCCCCTCATGACGCTGCTTGCAACCAGTTCGGGCCCCTAACCCCTCGGCCTCCTCCCCATCGCCCTGCCCGCTCGGCTGGCATCAGCCCGCTCCCAGCCCTCTGAGCTCCAGCGATCCTGCTAACTCCGTCCCTGACCCCATCCTGGGATAGTTGCCAGATCTCTGGGAGGACATCATTTGTTTGGGCTATGCCCCCTGGTGGCTTGACAGCGTGTGCCTAGACCCCTGACCCCCAGCCCTCGACTCCTCAGGCCTCCTTTGTGTGAACAGCCGCTCCTCTGCTCAGCAGTGTGGTTGGGGTCCAAAGGGAAAGCCGGCCCGGCTGGGCCCCAGGGTCCCACCACCTGCCCCTGGCCTCTGGGCCTCCCTCTCCCTGCTCCCCCCACCGGGCCCTCTTCCTGGGCCGCCCCGATGAAGGAGCCGGATGCCATCAAGCTGTTTGTGGGGCAGATCCCGAGGCACCTGGAAGAAAAGGACCTGAAGCCCATCTTCGAGCAGTTTGGTCGGATCTTCGAGCTGACTGTCATCAAAGACAAGTACACCGGGCTGCACAAGGGTGAGGGGTCAAGCCAGGCTGCAGAGGTGGCCTGAGGGAGCGTCAAGGCCGGGCGACCGGGGACAGCTGGGCTGGAGGGCCAGAGATGGTGGACGAAGCTGGGAGAGTCACTCCAGGATGGAGGCTGGAAGGGAGACTCTTTGGGGTGAAGAGTTGCAAAAAAGAGCCGTGGAGATGTGGATTCCAGAGATGTGGGGGGTGATGTCATGGGGTGAACTCTAGAAAGGTCAGAGGGACAAGTTTTAGGTGATAGTGTGTGTGTGTGTACGTGTGTACACTGAGGGTAGCCCCAGATAATGTTGGAACGGATCAGGACACAGGGTCAGGTTCAACCCAGAGAGAGGGGAGACAGTTGAGGCCGAGCAGGCCAGGAATACAGAGAGGAAACAGTGAAGGAGGGAAACGGAAGGGCTGGGAAGTGTGGAGGACTTAGGAAGTTGAGGGAGGTTGCGCGGGGCTGCTCAGCCCCTGGTCCTGGGTCAGCACTTGGAGAGCTCCGAGCTCTGCTGGGGAGGCCATCTCTGCTCACTGCTCCCCCTCTTCCTTCCTTCCTTCCCTGTGCACTTTCTACCCTGTGGAGTCTGGGAGACACCAAGAAGCAGGGAACCTGGGAGAGGAGAGGTTAAGATGGAGGGAGGAAGAGGTGAAGGAGAAAGGAGAGGAACAGTGACTGAGCCCATCCCATCTCCAGCCCCAAGACCCTCCCTTGGCCCTCGCCTCCGGCTCTGCCCATTTCCACCCTTCCCAGATGCCCCTTAACCCAGCAGGCAGATGGCAGAAAGGGCAAAGTTCCCCTGTCCTCAGGGAGGAGAGACCCGAGACTCACGCCCACCCTGTCTTCTGCCCTTGCAGGATGTGCCTTTCTGACATACTGTGCCCGCGATTCAGCCCTGAAGGCCCAGAGTGCCCTGCACGAACAGAAGACGCTCCCAGGGGTGAGTCTTGGGCTCCTCAGGGTTGGGGTGTGTGTGTGTGTGTGTGTGTGTGTGTGTGCGTGTGCTAAGAACAAGTGCCTCACAAGCGACAGGGGCCCACCACTTCCCAACACTGTCCCCCTCCTGTCACCACCAGGAAGTCCCTCCCTCTGGCATCCCTTTGCTGACTGTGCCTGCATGCTTTTCTCCAGAAGCATTGCTGGAGTAATGGTGACCTTTCCTGGAGCAGATGCAGCCCCTCCCCCACTCACGACCTGCCCACAGGCTGTGACAGCCAGGGCCCTTCGTTGGCCCAGAGGTGTGGAGAGAAGTCTGGACACCTGTGTCAGAGGGAGCAGGAGCCACCCAGGCTCTGTTTTGTGACTCTCAGCCTGGGTGGCTGAGGTGGGGGAGGGGTGCTGCTACCCTGGGTGTCCTGGTCTCTCTTGTGCTGGTTTCCGAGCTCACATGGGCTCCTTTCGTGTCTCCCAGGGCAGCAAGCAGAGGCCGGGTTAGTATCACCAGGAAGAATCAGGCCTGACCCCGCCATGGGGCCCAGGGAGGCAAGGGTGGTCTCCCTCCTGGCAAAGGTCATATTTCTTTGTTTCTTCTTCTTCTTCTCGACTCTGTGAGCCTTGTAGATTGTCCCAAGCCTGGGCTGGCAACTGAAGGCAGGCATGAAAGATCTCACACAGCCGCTAGTTCCCTTGGCCGTCTCTCTGCTTGCTTCCTCTTGACTTCAGCAAACCTTTGCTCAATGTTGTCTGGGTGCTGGAAGCATCTGTCCCAGCCTGTATTCTCTCCACACACGGGGTGTGGACAGTGGTGATGACCATCATCTCCTGGCAGGGACACAGACAAACCCGATGGGGCGGAGGGGACCTAGGAATTTTTGTCTGCTTCTACCATCCCCAAACTCTTTGGAGCTGCTCCCTAGCTTCCTCCAACCACCTACCCCAGTAAGAAGAGTTCTAGCCCGGAGTGGAGGACCCACGCATGGGTGTGAGCAGGCGCAGGTCCAGGGCTCATGCTGGCATATATGTGAGCACCTGAGAGTGGGTGGGGTGCGCCGAGTCTCAGCTTTCCTTCCCTCCTTCCTTCTCTCTGAAGGCCCCCCCTTAAATCAAGTTTTCACCTCCATTGCAGTTGGGTCCCCCCACCCCCTGTTGCTCTGAATTTCAGAGTCCCCGCAGAAACTGTAGGGATGAGGGAAAAAGAGACAATATCAAAAGGAGACCAGAATGAAGACTTGGCTGAGCGATGGTCTGGGGTGGGCATGACACTAAAGGATGGTGAGCCAGCTGGGGACCCTGTGTCTGTCCTCTCCAGCGACCTGTGCAGAACTCTTTCTGGGCGAGAAGAGCTAGCTGCCTGCACTTCCTGAAAACAGAGGCCTGGGGCCATGAGAAAGGGCTCCCCAAAATTTTTATGTACTCCTGTACCAGACCTCCCAGGTGACAGTGAGTTCCCACGGTGGCCTTTGCTAGTTCCTAGAGGAACTTGACAAGAGTTTCTAGTGGGAAACGGGGTTCCCTCCTTCCCAGGGGTTAGAGGGAGCAAACTCAGGGAGTCAAGGGGAAGGGATGTCCGGGACCAAACGCCTGTACATGCACACCTCTCTCCTGCGACTTGCCTTCCCGCAGTTGTGTGTGTGCACATGGTGTGCGGTTTGGTCAGGAAGTTCTTCCTGCTGTCTCATCTCCAAACTCTCCTACCGCAGGTGCTATTTTAAAATATTATTTATTTGTGGGGAGAGGAAGTGCGTGCATGTGCTGGGGGCTCTGGGTGCTGCAAACTCCTGATGCATGCTCAACTTTGTGTGTGGGTGCTGGAGAATCCAACCCAGGCTGGCAGGTTTTGCAAGCAAACACCCTTACCCGCCCAGCCATCTCTTCAGGCTCTATTTTAACCAGAGCTCTGGCCTGCCTTCTCTTTGCTCTCCATCGTGGTCACTTGAGAATCTAGAGGCTACTGCTGCCGCGTTTCCTCTTCTTTCCTCTAAGAGTTCCCAGGGGCGGCTCTTCCACAGTCCCTGGATCAGTCCTGTGAGTAGGGTGTGGCTCCCAGCGGAAATGGCTGTGAGAATGTTTCCATCTGTCTAACTTTCTCTCTCCACTTCACTCTGGTCCAAAGTCTCATTCTGGAGACATGGGCCTTTCCTGTCAGCTGTGACAGGGAGGGTGGACTCTTCTGAGACACTGGGAGCAAGTATGGAGCCATAGTGGCAGGGCCCCAGGCCTCCCTCTGCCCTCTAGAGAATTCGATCTTGTGGGAGAGTGAATATATATATATATTTGGATGTGGGATCTTTGCCATTGGTGAAGGGAGGGGCCCAAACAGAGGTCCTGTTGGTGGGAGCCACCAGTGACTCCAGCCTGGGCTATATATATAAATAGCCAGGCTTCTTTGGGAGGCCCTGGGGAGGGCTTGTCACCTGCTGGGTGGTTGCTAGGGAAGAAGCCCTGGTTTCCAGGTAAACAGGTACAGCTGGACTCAGGGGAAGGGGCAGGTGTGCCAGCTGAGCTAACAAAGCTAGACATCCCACAGGAAGTGGCTGGCTAGGAAAGAGGAGGCTGGGATGGGCACCTGGGGTACCGAGGGAGCCTGTCTGAGAGGGTGTGGGGAGGAACTTCTGTCCGTGAGGTCCACCCTGTGGTCTGTGTGCAAGTGTACATCAGCTGTGGGGATTTATCGATATGCTATTTTTGTGCCCGGAAGCTTGCGGGGGATGGGTGCATCCTCTCTCTCCTAGGTTCCCCATCTCTGAGTGAACAGCAACTCCCCAGAGGCCTGTTGGGAGGGGGGCCCCCTTCGCTGTGACCCGGGTTCTAATTCTGCATCTTGTGGGATGGGTGGATTAGCCACTGGCTGCTGAGGTGCCTTCAGAACTTCCTGATGGCTCTTACAGTACAGAGGAGGAGGTGAGGGGCCTCTGTGGGCACTAACACACGCGTGCGCTCATGCACGCGCACACACACTCCCCGGGAGATTGAGCCTCTCGGATGGGATAATCCCAGATTGGTAGGAGATTAAGTGGTGTGGAGTGGTGTGAGGGACCCTCCCTCCCCTCCCAGCTGCTCACATATCCGGAGGTCTGGGGGAGGGGAGGCTGGGCAGGAGCATCATTGGAGGTGTAGCTTAGATTTGCTCCAAGGCTATGAACTGGCAGGTGTGTTGCGTGATGCCACACAAAGTCCCCAAATGCTGGAGTTTAGAGGAACCTGGTCTTTGTCTTGCACATGAAGCATTTGAGGCCCAGAGGAAAGAAGTGACAACCAGGGTCACCCAGCTGCTGAGGGGCAGGGTTCCTCTCAGGGCGATGCCTATCCTTGAGGGTTCCTTTAGCCTTATTCTACAAATGAAAATGAGTTCTCACTGGAACTAAGATGCCCCATCATCAGATGAGTCCACAAAAAACAAAATATTCTCAGAGGTTGCTGAATGCCAAGCCCTATCGCATTCTTTTGTTTTGTTTGGTTTGGTTTTGAGGTAGGGTCTTGCTCTAGCCCAGGCTGACCTGGAATTCATTATGGAGTCTCAGGCTGGTCTTGAACTCATGGCACTCCTCCGATCTCTGACTCCCGAGTGCTGGGACTAAAGGCGTGAGCCACCAGGCCTTTCACATCTTCTCTAGCTACTAAGCGGCTCCCCACCCTGGTTCCTCAAGTCAACCTGTGGGAGTCATGGGGGGGGGCTCTCCTCACAAAACAAGCCGTGGAGAAAGAATGGAAGTAGGAATAGCCATTCCCACTGAAGACTGAACAAAGGCTGACGGACGGTGTGGTGGTCAGGGAGAGAGAGCTCTGAGGGCATCTGGGCCAGGGGGCGTCGCAAAGACGCTGGGGACAGTCACTGCCACTTCAGCACACTGTCTCAGCTCCCCACACACCAAAGATGGGTCCTAGAGGAGGGAGGCAGTATGGCCCCGCAGGGTGGGCTCTGCGCACCTCCCTCCGGGCCCAGCAAGCTTTCCTGGGCCCCTCCCCCACCTCCTTCACCCCCAGCAGATCCCACCCCCTCCCCACTCCTGAGTGTGTGGAGCAGCAGAAGTGATGACGTCACCACGGTCGCCAGGGCGACGGGGAAGGATAAATCAGGCTGAGTGGGCGGTTGCCATGGTGCGCATTCTCCCGTTGCCACGGAGACTGGGCATCTGTTCCCTTTGTGCCGCCCGAGTGCCTTCCCCCTGGGGTCAAGGGGTACAGGGGGGCAGAAAGAGGCAGATACACCTCCAGTGCTCAGGAGGAAGGCTGGGCCTCCGTGGGGTCTTCCTTATTCTAGAGCCTTTGGGGGCTTCCCGCCGGGTGGGGGCAGCTCTGGGTGAATCGCTCGTGTGGGCAAGCTCCCTTCCTCCCCAGAGACCAGCACCCATCCATGGCCTCCACACCCCTCCCTCCACCGCCTCGAAGCTCCCAGGGCCCCACCCTAGACAAGACTGGCCCAGCCCCTTCCTTGCCATCAGCAACTTCCAGGGGTCCTGGCAGTGTCCCCCTCTCTCTCCTGTAGATGAACAGGCCGATCCAAGTCAAGCCAGCCGACAGCGAGAGTCGAGGAGGTGGGTTCTGCACCTTCCCATTCCGTCCCTAGCCTTCCACCCTCAGGCCCAGTCAGCCTTTCTCCAGAATTCAACCTGAGAGATTCCAGAGGTCTCCGTTAGAGTGGGGGTGGGAGTGAGCCAGTGTGGGTAGGGGGTGACATCTGTAGAGATGGCCTGCAAGTCTCAGAGCCCAGATGCATACTGTGCAGCGAGTGAACTCCAGTCTCCAGCCAGCGCCCCTTGGCCAGGGGTCCCCAGGAGGTGAAGGGGTGGAGGGGGCAGGCCCTGAACATGCTCCTCCTCCTATGACCTAACCCCAGAAGACCGGAAGCTCTTTGTGGGAATGCTAGGGAAGCAGCAGACAGATGAAGACGTCCGCAAGATGTTCGAACCATTCGGAACCATAGATGAGTGCACTGTGCTCCGGGGCCCCGATGGAACCAGCAAAGGTAGCCTGCCCACCTGTCCCCTCCCCCTACCCCCAGGACCCCTCCATGGGGGGCCCTCGTGGTGGGCACTCACCCCTCTCCTCCCTCTCTAGGTTGTGCCTTTGTGAAGTTCCAAACCCATGCTGAGGCCCAAGCAGCCATCAACACCCTTCACAGCAGCCGGACCCTGCCGGTGAGCCCCACGCCCTCCTTCACCTGCCACTGGCCCAGATGCCAGGCCCTGGCACAGACAGACACAGGCCAGTTCATGGATGATAGGATCTTTCATTTATTCAAAAGAAATATTCTGGAGCCTGGCGTGGTGGTGGCGCACGCCTTTAATCCCAGCCCTTGGGAGGCAGAGGCAGGAGGATCGCCTTGAGTTTGAAGCCAG
>PVHP010049979.1:0-11972 GCA_004024765.1 Zapus hudsonius
CCCCCCTCCCCATCCCTGATCAGTTGTATATCCTCCTTCGTGGGCTGTCTGTGTTAGTCCTTGTGGCAAGGGATCCTGTATATCTTAGTATTCATCCTGGTCTTCCTGGCCCAAGTGAGTTGTTACTGATGGGTGCTATGCCTCTGGACCGTCTCCCCCACCATGGCTCTCACAATCTTTCCGCCCCCTCTTCCACTCAGTTCCCTGAGTCGTGGTGGGTGAGTACCTCTAAGCTCGCAACATTGAAGGACATTTTTTGCTTCAAAATTTGGGTGATTGTGAATATAGCTGTCATGAATATTGCATAAAGAATTTTGTGATCTAAGTTTTCAAATCATTTGGATGAACATCAAGGATCATGATTGTTGGATCATATGGTAAGACTTTTTAGTCTTATAAGAAATTTGCAGACTCCTTTCAGAGAACCTGTACCATTTTGCCTCCCACGTCATCCAATGAGATTTTGTTTTTGCATTTCTGCTTTAGTGTTTTGTCGTTGTCAATGATTGGTTCTTGGTATTCTCTTAGAACACATAGTGGTATCTCACCACTGGTCTATTTTTCTTTCTTTAGTGTTGTGGTACTGAGTATATAAGGATCCTGAATCCATCTGCCAGGCAAGTTCCCTATAACTGAGCTACATTCCCCATTTCAATTTTAATAAGCAATTTTCTAACAATATATGATGTATAGCATCTTTTCATATGCTTATTTCCATCTCTATATATCCTTTAGTCTGATATCTGTTCAGGTAGTTTGCTTACTTGGGCCAGGAAAACCATGCTGAGTACTAAGCTATCCATGGTCCCCTGCCACAAGGACTGATCCAGACGACCCACAGAGGAGGAGGATATCCAGCTGATTGGGAAGGGGGAGGGGGCACCTTGGGGAATTGGGGATAACAACTCATTGTTTGTACACTAAATAATGTAACTCATTATGGACAATAAATATATATTAAAAATCACATTGTTGATTTTCTGAGTGTAAGGCTCTTTATGTTGAAAAAGTCTTTTATTGGATATGTCTTTTGCAAATATTTTCCCTCAATCTGTGGCTTTTCTTCTCAATTCTCTTGACACTGTCTTTCATAGACCACAGCTTTTTGATTGTAATGAGGTCCAATTTATCAATTATGTTTGATGTGGGTCATGCTATTGGTATTATGAGGGAGTTCTTAAAAATAGCAAATACAGGTAGTGACACATGCCTATAATCCCAGCACTTGGAAGGCTTAGACAGGTGGATTACAAATTTGAGGCAAGCTTTGGCATAGTGAGACACTGTCTTAACAAAAACAAAAACAAAAAATACCCAGTCCCTACCCAGAATAAAAATCTATTTTAATTAGCATAGGTGAGGCCCAAGTGTCAACATTTTCAAAAGTTTCTATTCAACTCTGAAGTTAAGAAGTACAGTCTAAACCCACAGAATCCTTTAGTTTCTGGCAGCAGCTTTCTATGATTGAAAAGCAAAGGCAAAGCTCTTATTTGCTTTTCTGGGGATAACCCACTTCCCTCACTTTCTTTTTATCTCTTACATTTTAAAATTTAAAAATTAAATATTTTTGACATTTGCATGCATGTATGTAATGTTTTTTGATATTATTCCCTCCAGTTACTCTCTCTTAACCCCTTCTTCCTCCTATTAATCCCCTTCCTCCATTAATCTCCATCTTAATTTGTATGCCTATTTTTAACACTCTATGCTAAATTAAGATTGCTTGAATGATAATGTGTAGAAGATTATTTACTGTGGAATTGGCAATTTACCAGTTCACATTCCCACCAACAATGGGGAAGGTGTCCTCTTTCCCCACACCCTCACCAGCATTTATTGTCATTTGACTTCTTTTTTTCTTTTTTTTTAACAGCTTCATTTTTATTTATTTTATTTTTAATTTTTATTTTTTTATTGTCCATAATGAATTACATTATTTAGTGGGCAAACAATGAGTTTTTATACCCAATTCCCTGATCCCCCCCTCCCCCATCCCCAATCAGCTGGATAACCTCCTCCATGGGTCCACTGGATCAGTCCTTGTGCCAGGGAACCATGGATAGCCTATTATTCAGCCAGGTTCTCCTGGCCCTAGTATGTTGTTACTGAGGGGTGCCATGCCTCTGGATAGACTCCCCCACCACGGCTCTCACAATCTTTCCGCCCCCTCTTCCGTTCAGTTCCCTGAGTCGAGGTGGGTGAGCATTAAGACTGCTTTAATGTTGTGAGTTTAGGGGTATTTGTGTCGAAAATTGTTGGTTTCTGTCACCCTGGCTTATCCTATGTTGATTGAACGGCTGTGGCTGTGGGTCCCATGTTCATCCCGTCATTCTCTGCGGGATTCCATATGGACGCTCCACGATATGACTGTCGTGGCTCCTCTCTTGCCAGGATCTCAGCTATCTGCTTACGGTCAGATGGTAGGGTTAGATGGGCCCCAGCTTTCTTGCTGCATCCTGAAAAATACAAACACAATCTCCATCGGAGAGTGAGATCAGTATAGGTTAACAAATATACACCATTCTGGATTGCCTAGATTCTATTTTTAGAAGCTTCCTTGTCAGTCGCTAGCATAGTGCATCTTGTCTTGGGAGCCCAAGAGTATGGGATCCGGTGCCTATCACCCTGAATCCCAAGTTCCAGACAAGGGCTCCCCTTACTAAGTGGAAAATTTGGCCAAATTTGAAAGCTGTTGATTATCTCCCCCAGACCCAGCCTCCTCCATTGTACAAGTGCTCCTTTCTTGGTTCGCTGATCTCTCCCAGTAGGAGGTGTGGTCAGCCTACTGGTGGCCACAGATTGTGTTTCATGTCAGTGGTCTCTGTTTATTCCAGCTGTCGTTGATCACTTTCCCCTTGGAACTGCGCAGTGCCATCCAGCACTACACTAAAACTATTCTGAGCAAAAAAAAAAGAATTATGCAGGAGGTATCACCATACCTGACTTTAAAACATACTACAAAGCCATAGTAACTAAAACAGCATGGTATTGGGAGAAAAACAGGCAGTCTGACCAGTGGAATAGAATTGAAGTCCCAGCCTTTAATGCAAATAACTTCAGCTTCTTAGTCTTCCACAAGGGTGCCACCAATGTATGCTGGGTCAAAGATAGCATCTTCAACAAATGGTGCTGGACAAATTGGATAAACATGTGTAAAAAATGAAAATAGACCCACTCCTTTCACCATGCACACAGATCAACTCCAAATGGATCAAAGACGTCAATATCAAGCCTGTAACCCGGAAAAACCCGGAAGAAAAAGTAGAAGGAACCCTACATGAGATAGGAGTAGGGAACAACTTCCTGAGCAAATCTCCAGTAGCCCAGGAAGTGCAACAGTCACTTAACCAATGGGACCTGATCAGGCTCAAAAGCTTCTGTACAGACAAAACACCGTTCTCAAAGTCAATCGACCCCCTTCTAACTGGGAGATGATTTTCTCCAGCTACAACTCAGACAGAGGCCTAATTTCCAGAACCTACAAAGAACTCAAAAAAATTAATAACAAAAATCCAAATTGAACCCTCACAAAATGGGGCACTGATCTCAATAGCTAACTCACAGAGGAGGAAACACAAATGGCCTTTTCTCACCTGAGAACGTGCTCAGCATCCCTAAGCATCACAGAAATGCAAATCAAAACCACAATGAGATACCACCTACCCTGGTCAGAATGGCAATCATAAAGAAAACCAACAACAATCATTGCTGGAGAGGATGCGGGGAAAAAGGAACTCTCATTCACTGCTGGTGGGATTTCAAACTTGTTTAACCGCTATGAAAACCAGTGTGGAGACTCCTGAACAATATGGACATAGAACTACCAATGGACCCAGCTATCCCTCTACTTGGCATCTACCTGCAAGATGTCATGTCTCGACGCAAAAACATTTGTACAATTATTTATAGCAGTCCAATTCATAATAGCCAAGAATTAGAATCAACCCAAATGCCCATCCATGGAGGAATGGACAGCGAAACTGTGGTATATTTACATGATGGAATTTTACTCAGCTGAAAGGAAAAAATGACATATCGAAATTTAGGAAAAAACGGTCTGACTTCAAGCAGATCTTACTAAGTGAACACTCAGAAGAACAGAGAATCCAGTCAACACCCACTACTTGCTCACTAGGTTACAGTATGCTCGTGAGGATTGTATATTTTTGAATCTAATTTGATTGACTGGCAAGAGGGGCCATGAGTAGTAGGGGAAGGTCCTTTGTACTTCCATATGAATTTTAGGGTTTTTTTTCCTATTTCAATGAAGAATGGTTTTGGAATTTTGAGTAGGATTGCATGCTGCTTTTGGTATGATAGCCATTTTTCAGATATTAATTCTTTTGACCTATGAGCATGGGTGATCTTTCCATTTTCTAGTATCTTACACTCTTCAGTGTTTTAAAGTTTTCATTGTAGAGGTCTTTCACTTCCTTAGTTAGGTTTATTCCAAGGTATTTTATTTAATCTGACACTAGTGTGAAGGGCATTGTTTCCCTGGTGTCTTTCTCCATACAGTTATCATTGGTTTACAAGAAAGCTACTGATTTTTAAATGTTAGTTTTGAAGCCTGCCACTTTGCTAAAAGTTTTTATCAACTCTAGTTTTCTAGTGGAGTTGTTAGTATTCCTTATGTATAGGATCATATCATTTGCAAGTAAGGATACTTTCACTTCATCCATTCATATTGGTATCTCTTTCATTTTCTTCTCTTGTCTTTTTTAAATTTTTTTTTACTGTCCATAATGAGTTTCATTATTTAGTGGGCAAACAATGAGTTGTTATCCCCAATTCCCCAATGCCCCCCCATCCCCAATCAGCTGAATATCCTCCTCTGTGGGCTGTCTGGATCAGTCTTTGTGGCAAGAGATCATGGATAGCCTAGTGTTCAGCCCGGTTCTCCTGTCCCAAATGTGTTGTTACTGAGGGGTGCCATGCCTCTGGATAGTCTCTCCCACCACGGTTCTCACAATCTTCTCTTGTCTTATTGATCTAGCTAAGACTTCAAGTTCTATGTTGAATTGGACAAGAGAGAGAGAGAGAGAGAGAGAGAGAGAGAGAGAGAGAGAGAGAGAGAGAATATCCTTGTTTTGCTCTCAATCTTAGTAGGAATGCTTCAAGTTTTTCTTCATTTAGCATGATGTTGACTATAGGTTGGTGATATATATTCTTCATTATGCTATTCATTATGACATATTCCTTCCATCTCTAACCTCTGCAGTACTTTCATCATGAAGGGATATTGGATTTTATTTTAGGCTCTTTCTTCATAAATTAAAACAACCATTTAATTTCTATCCTTGAATCTATTTATGTGATGAATTACATTTATTATTTTATGTACATTGAATCATTCCTAAATCTCTGGATTAAAGCCCACATCATCATGATGTATGATTTTCTTTATGTGTTCTTAAATTCAGTTTCCAAGTACTTCATTGAGAATATTTATATCTATGAAGTTTGTCTGATAATTTTTTTTTGGTTGTATCTTTATCTGGTTTTGATATCAAAGTATTATTGGCTTTATAAGAAGGAATTTGGGGGTATTCTTCCTTTTCTATTTTATGGAATAATTGAAGAAATGTAGATTTTAGTTCTTCCTGAAAGGTCAGGTAGAATTCTGCAATGAATTCATCTGGACTAGAGCATTTTGTGTTGGGAGATTTTAATTACTGCTTCAGTTTCATTGCTTAGTATAGATCAGTTTAAGTTATTGATGTTACCTGTGATGGTAAAGTTTTGTTGTCAACTTCATCTTTTTAATTATCTTGGGTAGGTCTCTGAGGATGTTTACAGGAAGTAAGGGGCAAGATGTAAAGAAGCTCAAAGAAGCTGGAAGTAAACATCCTTTCCTGTGTGGGCCATGCAGGAAGGAAATTTCAGAGACTCAGGAAGCCATTAAGTCTGGGGAAGGGTTGTAAGACCCCACCCTAAGCCTATATAAAGGAGAAGAAATTCTCTCGTTGGCCCTCCCCCTGGCCTATTCCCTATTCTCTCTGTGTGGTATAGGTGATGAGTTTTTCTCTCTCTGGTTGGACAGCCTCTTTCGCTGTTATGGAACTTCCCCTCAATCTGTAGTTTCAATAAATACTTTCCTTCCCCAAATTGTGCCTGGCTTGAAGACTCATCCCAGTGGAATGTGGCTCACTATGACATTACCCTAGTTTAATTTTGGTAGGTCATGTGCATCTAGAAATTCATCCATTTCTTTTAGATTATCTAATTTAGTGGAATATAGATGTTTAAAGCATGCCCTTATGATCTTCTAAATTTTGTTTGCAGCTGATGTAATGTCCCATTTCATCTCTAATTTTGTTAATTTGGGTCTTCTTTTTCTTCATTTTGGTTACATTGACTTAGTGTTTGTCAATCTTATTTACTTTTTCCTTGTTTGTTTCAGTGATTCTTTGTAGTTATTTTCTATTTTATTAATTTCAGACTTGATCTTAATTATTTCTTCTCATCGACTCTTTTGGGGTTGGATTTGTTTTAGTTTTTCAAGGACTTAATGCATATAATTAAGGTATTTATTTGAGATCCTTTTTAGTTTTTGATGTAGGCACTAAGAGCTGTATACTTAGCTGTTTCCTCTTAGGACTGCCTTCATTGTGTCCCATATGTTTTGGAATGTTGTGTTTTCACTTTTATTCAGTTACATGTATTTTAAAAATTTCCATCTTGATTTCTTCAATGACTTATTCATAACTAAAAAGTATATTGTTTAATCTTTGTGAACTGATGTATTTTTTGTACTTTCTCTTGCTATTGACTCCTAGCTTTATTCCACAGTAGTCAGAATATAAGCATCTTAATTTTCTTATTTTCCTTGTTTTTCTTTCTTGTTCAATGATGACTGATAGTTTTATCAAATATTGTAGTCTGGCTTTGCAATTTTGGTCTATCGGAACTTGAAATACATTATTCCAAGCTCTTAAGGCTATTGAAATTTCCTTTGAAAAGTCAGCTATTATTCTAATGAGCTTACCTTTATAGGTGAAAGGGAGTTTCTCTCCTGCAGCTCTCAATGTCTTTCTTTGTTCTGCACAATTAGTGTTTTCACTATGATGTGATATGGGAGATTTCTTTCCTGGTAGTGTCTATTTGATGTTCTATATGCCCCTTGTACATGGATGGGCATCTCTTTCCCTAGATTTGGACAGTTCTCTTCTATGATTGTATTGAATATAGTCTCCATTCCTTTGGCAATGTGTGGTAGTTTGAATATATGTCCCCCCAATAGACTCAGGTGGTTTATTATATTTTGAAACTTAGATTTCCAGGCACTTGGTTAGAAGTGGTGTTACTGGGGGCAGATCCTGGGGTCTGAGCCTAAGATGTCACTGGGGGCAGATCTGATTTCTAACCCAGAGGTATGCAGAGAGGTTTTTGAGCTCTGTCTGGGCCCCTGCTGCTTGTTGCTTGTGATGTGTACTGGCTGCTGGTGGGGTCTCTCTGCTTGGATCTGTGAAAGGGGGCCAGCTTCTTCTGCCATTGATAGAACTTCCTCTGGGTCAGTAAGCTTCAAATAAATCCCTTGTTCCTCCTATAAACTCTGCCTGGTTTGGAGGTTCATCCCAGCAATGTGAAGCTGACTACAGCACATGTTATTCTTTTATTTTTTTTCTGTGCCTACAATTCATAGATTGGTGTTCCAAAGATCTTGCATGCTTTATCCATATGATTTTGTAAGTTTGTCATTTTCCTTTATTAAATATATCAATATCTTTATCTTGTCTTCAAGCCCTGACATTCTGTTCTTCCCATGGTCCATTCTACTGTTGAGGCTTTCCACTGAGTTTTTTATTTTATTTTACTTACTGTATTTTTCATTTCCAGCATCATTTCAGTTTGTTTTCTTCAATATTTCTATTTCTTTATTGAATTTTATTTCCATCTCTTTCTTTGATTTATTTCATCCAGCTGATTATTTTTGTTGTCATAGATTTCTTTCATTTCTTTGTACTTCTCATCATTCACTTGAATTATTTGTCTGGAATTTCATCTAAGTCTCTGTCATCATGGCATTAGGTCCATTACTCTGGAATTGATAAGTTTTGGAGGAGACATGACTTGTCTTTTCAAATTACGTTTTTAGTGGCTGGAAGTTTCACATCTTATGTTAGATGATGGGTTGAAGGTTTGCTTGTTTTTACTTAGGTCACCTTCTTTCTTTCAGTGGAGATGTTTGTTATATTCACTGGTTTGTGGTAGGGTTGAGTTGTCACCTTCTTCTGTCAGACTGGTGTCCAGGGCACTAGGCTATATCTCCTGTCTTCCGCTTTGAATAGAATACTGTTTGCAACAACAGTTACTATTTTGGGATAGACCCACTAAAAATAGTGATAGTCAAGTGTAAAAGAATCACCTCTTAAATGCTAATCATTTTAGGGAGTAAGGGATCATTGGAAGTATTGCATGAATTAATATATTAGTTATTGTGAGTTTGTGAGAAAAGAAACAAATAATGAACAAGTACTTAGTATTGGGTTGACATAGAAACAGTAAAGGAGGGAGGAGACAAGAGTAGAAGGTGGAGGCTTAGGAGCAAAAGAGGAAACCGTAGGGGAATATGGGAGAATTTTTTCTAAAGATAAACTGAAGAGATAGAGGTGAAGGTGTGTGGACAATTAAAGTAAACTAGTTTCATCTGTCAGGAAGCTGAGGCTTAGAGTTCCTGTAAAACAGAACAGACTATGTTCTTTGGGAGAGGAAGATGTAGAGGGAAATTATAAAAGAAAAAAAAAAGAATAAAAGCTGATTGACACCCACAAAACCAAACCAAAGTATAAATGCCTCTCACACACACTCACATTCAACCACAAACAAAGAAAACAATAGAGGGTAAGAGCAGAGTGAAGGCCAACTTGGCTTGGGAGAATGACATTAGATGTTAGAAACAGGTTAAGTATAGAAAAAGAAAGCACTGGGTGGAGATGTAGGATTTGCAAACTGAATGACCTGATATTTTGCTTTTGACTGGACTTTCTCAGCTCCTTGAAAGGATACTGATCTGCTAGGACTTCCTCTCTTTCTTGGGATGGGCAGTTCCATTTGTTAGGAGTCTTATTTCTAATGTCAGGCCACTGCACCAAGTTACCAACTTCCCTTTCTTTGGAGCAGAGTCCATGGGTAAGAATAGTTCCCTAGTTATTCCTTGATGGAGAGTTCTCTTGTTGCAGCTTGAACAATTTCTGCCAAATCTGGAAGCCTTTGGAATCCGAGAGCCTCCTGTGGTATATGGTAATGGTCCCCTTCTCCTCTCGTCTGTTTATATTTTACATGTCATAGAAGATTGCCTCATTGAACCAGTTCCAAACTGAACAATGATTCCATCTCACCAAACCTGAACTTATTTTACTCTATTATGGGACAAGAGTCTCCCCTGAAGCTTCTTTTATTTATCAGCTCCTGTATTCAACCAATAAACTAGTTTTATAAATTTCACTCAAAAGACTTGAAATCTTTCCATTCCATTCTGTCTCCAATACTTTAACCTTGGTTCAAGCCACTTTCTTATCTTACCTGACAGACCTTGACTTCTCTCTTGCCACTTCTTGTCTCTACCCACCATCATATTTGGCCATAATTCATCTCTTCCTATGAACCAGAGTAAACTTCTAGAGATACAAATCAGTGTTTTCAACATATAAAGGAATTCCCTTTCAACTTAAAAAAAAATGTATTGCGCTCCCAGGGCTGGTATATGAACTGGGTGGTTTAAAATAGAAACGTATTGTCTATCAGTCCTGGAGGCTGGAAGTCTGAAGTCACTGTGCCAGCACAGCCATGTTGACTTTGGAAGCTCTAAGGGAGAATCCTCTCTGGACTCTTTCAGCTTTTGGTGGTTGTTGGCTACCTTTGTCATTTCTTAGATTTTAAATGCATTATTGTAGTCACATGGCCATCCAGTCACTGTGCTGATATGTCTTCAGAATATCTTCCCTTCATGCATATCAATCTCTTCACATAAAATTTCATTTTTATAAGGGCGTCAGACATAATGGATTAAGGACTAACCTATTGATTTTATTTAAACATGGTTATGATTGTAAAGTCTTCAAGTAAGGACTCATTTCAAAGCACAGTGGGTTAGAACTTCAGCTTATCATTTTGTGAGGTACCATAGGCCATGACAGCCCATCAAATTCTCTTTTGGGTCTTACAAAGCTTTATGTTGGACCTCAATATCCATGGATTCAACATCCCTGCACTCAAGTAAATATGGATTGAAGATATGTAAAAAAGGTTGTTATTTGTACTAAGTGTGTATGAACTATTTTTTAATCTTACCTTTGTTTCCAAGCACTAGAATATGGGAACTATTTATATATCAGTGCATTGTATTGGACATTAAAAGTAATGTAGAAATGATGTAAATTAAATAAGACTATATGCATGAATTTTATGTCAGTATTATGCCATTTTATTTAAGGGAGTTGACAATCCATTGATTTATTGTAACCTTAGGGGTCCTAGAAACAATCCCCTATAGGACTACGGTATATGGCCCTGCCTTTATCTCTGATCACATGTCCTACCATTTACCCTTCTCATTGTGTTCAACTACCTTGGCATTTCTGCTAACCAGGCTTCCTCTTAACATTCATATACAGATGGTCCATCCACATACTTACTCTAATCAACCTATGAGCTCACCTGTTAGTCTCTATCTCATAAGCATTTCAAAAAATTCTCATTATTGTTTACCACAATCTGAAATTATGTTGTGTATGTATTTTCACTCTTACTGTGGCAGATGCTACTAGTTATCTACCAAACTGCCATTCATCCTGTCTCATGGGCTGTGATTGGGCCAGGCTAGTGATGGCAACTGTGTCTTCCTTTACAGAGATAGTTCCAGGGCTGGGTCACATTCAGGGCAATGCTTAAAAGGAAGGTTTTGGTTTCTTAAAATTTCTCCTTCCTGAGAACAAGCTCTCCCTGCTTTCTCTCTAGACTTCTGAATTTCAGTGTGATTTCTAGAGTTCCACCAGCCATCTTGTGCCTATGGATTGACCTGCCAAAGGAGAACAGAAGCCACTAATACTGGGGATAATGGGAGAGCAAGGACTGGCATTTTTGAGGATTTCCTTCCATACTTCCATTAGACCTGCCCACTTCCTGACTAAGGATATAAATGTCCTTATGTTTTCATTGACTAATATACAAGGTTTTTTTAAATTTTCTTTTGATGCCTTTAATGTGGTGCAACATATTTTTTTAACCCTAACCATAGAAATTTTGCTTTGCCAACACTAGAACTCAGGGATTGAAAACAGCTTTAAGCATCGAAGAGGCACTCCAGGAATTGTTTTTCTGTATTTCAAAGTTTGTTTCTAGTTACTCAGTAACTAAAAACAGTGACTTTTAAATAATCATGCTTTTTGAAAATTAGTTCTTATAAAAGAATAGCTGAGTTGAGACTACTGGAACAGGCCTATAACCATAGTTACTCAGCAGGTTGAGGCTGGAGGATTAAAAATTCTTGGTTAGCCTAGGCACTGTTTCAAAATAAATACTAGGCAAAATACTAGGGATATAGCTCAGTAGTAGAGTGCTTGTCTGACATGCACAAGGCCCTAGGTTTAATGCCCAATATCAAAACAAACAAACAGTTTTTGAATGATAGTGTTGAATGGGTGAAATGACAGCACTTGTTTGCCCCCATATCAGCTAATTAAGCTTTCTTTCCTGCTCTGCTTCAATCTCCTTTTTTTTTTAAATATTTATTTTCCATAATGAGTTACATTATTTAGTGGGCAAATAATGAGTTGTTATCCCGAATTCCCCAATTCCCCCCCTCCCCATCCCTGATCAGTTGTATATCCTCCTCCGTGGGCTGTCTGTATTAGTCCTTGTGGCAAGGGATCCTGGATATCCTAGTACTCATCCCGGTCTTCCTGGCCCAAGTGTGTTGTTACTGATGGGTGCCATGCCTCCGGACAGTCTCCCCCACCACGGCTCTCACA
>PVHP010049980.1:0-11972 GCA_004024765.1 Zapus hudsonius
AGGAGACGATTCACCTCAAACTCACCATTTAGAGCCCTAACACAACCTCTAAGGAAGTGAGATGACGAGCAAAAGAGCTACTACCACAGCAAGGCAGATAATCTAGAGAAGGACAATGGAGAGAGGCACCAAGGGTGCCCAAAATTGTCCAAAACACAAATTTAGAGACTCTTACAAACCTAATAACTATGCAAAATATAAACTCACTCACTATGACTCAGTGAAATTTGTGGAAGAGGGGGGCGGAAAGAATGTAAGAGTAATTGGGGGGAATAAGTAATGCATATGAGGGATTGTCATCACGGATTCAATGGCTTTATCTAAGAACCTATGATACTGACCATATTGTTGTGTTAATATATGTAGTTCTAAGCCAATAAAAACGTTAAAAGAAAGAAGAAAGAAAGTAAGAAAGAAAGAAAGAAAGAAAGAAAGAAAGAAAGAAAGAAAGAAAGAAAGAAAGAGCATAAAAGTTATGGGTGGGAAGATGGCTCAGTTGGTGAGGCACTTGCTTTACCAGCACCAGAACCAGAGTGTGAGTCCCAGAACCCACATAAAATGTTGTGCATGGTGGTCACAACCCCAGTGCTGAGGAGATGGAGACAGGAGGATCCCTGGGGCTTTTTGGACAGCTAGTCTAAACTAACTGGTGAACTTCTGGCCAATGAGAGACTATCTTAAAACAAATGGATGACATTTCCTAAGACAACACCTTAGGGTGTTCTGTACACACACACACCTGAACACATGTGTGTCCCTATACATGCAAACATGCATACACACACTCACACACACTACATACATATGTTTACACACAAAAAATGTTAAAAGGAGTAATGTATGATTTCAGACCACAGTACTGTTTTACCATTCCAACAAGTTTATTTCTAGACTGATGGTGAGTCCTGTAGCCAAAGTGCTTCAGTTAAAGTCTTGTTTCCATAGAAATGGCTATAAGATGGGCATAAATAGGCTCAGCCCATTGTGTAGTCACTGGCTGATTTAGCCTATGGGAAGTCTGGCTAGGTATGATGTAGTGGTCCCTGCAGATGACATGTAGCTTGAGCCATCTGTCACCCTCATAGTGCAGGGCTGGGCAGCTTCAGATCCACCACCAATCATGTGCCTCTCCTTCAATTCTTGCTGCTCTCATTCTTTAAATTTCTAATGGCTTTTGACCCACCAGACAACCTGTATCCATTAACCTCTAATTACATTGGCATCTGTTGACAGAAAGTGAAACATAAACTATTGCACGAAGTTCTCCTCATTGGGAAGATTCCTCTTCTTCATTGTCTGTACATGTCTTTACTCCTTGAAACTCTAATCAGATACTGTTCTACTTTTGGCTGGTGACAGAATACCTTGCAGGCTTATCCCTAAACAAGTTCTGTGCTTTTCTCCTATCCATCAGTAAGAACTCCTTGTGAATCACAGGTGCTAATTATGACATGATGTCAAGGTGATAAGGACAGGATCCATGTGGTCTGCGTGATCTTATACTGTTATTAGACTCTATTACACCTGCTCTTATTATGTTATTTCAACTCAAGTGTGCAATGCTGTTGTGTAGGTCTAGTGTCATGATTTACAAAATATGTCCTCGTTTGTGATGACTAGCCCTGGTCACGATCACAGGGTGTCTCGTGTCTGCCAGACCAGGCTCTAAACTGAAACCTGCATTCCAGACAAAGGATCGATTTTAGAAGATCCGTGTCCTTACCCTAAAAATCCTAACAGTCTTCCATTGCACACATGCATCATGTAAAGCCTAATGGCACCTTAGTTAACAGCCAGGCTCATGCCCAATACTGAGGCTTTTCTTACACTGGAACTATCTTAAAATTGGCATCCTCATATATTGCCTTGTAAATGATTGGGGCAATACACCCAAATATGGTAATGTTCTCTCTAAATTCTAGAAGTATGTGCTAAGCACTCTGTTACTTTTTGTGGAAGCTTCAAGAACAGGCAGTGTTCACCTCACTTCAGAAGCTCTGTGCTGACCTGCCGCTCACCAGCACTTCTCTGGAAACTTTATCTTTGTGGAAGGTGTCTGAATTTTCATCAGATTTTTTTCACCTCCCTGCATAATGCATCTACTTTGTTTTGTGTGCATTTTTTGAGGTAGGGTCTCACTCTAGCCCAGGCTGACCTGGAATTCACTACATAGTCTCAGGGTAGCCTTAAACTCATGGTGATCCTCCTACCTCTGCTTCCCTAGTGCTAGGATTAAAGGTGTGTGTCACCATGCCCAGCATGGATATACCTTTTGAAAGTATCTACTTGTTCTTCTTATTGGTCAACAGATGCAATTATCATAATTCTATCAACATAATGAACCAGAACAATGCTCTGGAGGCTACCATGTTTCCAATAGAAGCATCAAGACAGAGCAGGAATGCTGACATAACCCCATAGTAACAAGAGGAAAAATACATTATTTTTCTTATTGCTGTAACCAAATGCAAGATATGAGACTACCTCCCCAGGGAAAGAAGGATTAATTTTGATTCACAGTTTGAGGGATAAAGTTCATCATAGGCTTGGTGGTGGGCCCCTCCAGGGCAGGAGTGTCCAGCAGCAGTTTGTCCACATTTCAACGAAACAGGAAGTGGGGCTGGTATGTAAGCATCAAGGCCTGTCCCTTACAGACTTGCCTCCTCCAGCTAGAGCCAAGTGTTTAAAGATCTCACAACTTTCCCAAGGAGTACCACAGCTGGGGACCAAGTGTTTGAACACATCAGCCTGTGGGGGATATTTTACATCCAAACCATTAAAGCTGTCTTCTTGATTACCTGACATAGAAGCTAAAACGTTTTCTGGATCAATGACTCCATTTAAGAGTCTATGATGATTTGCTCTAGTAATGATACCACATCTGGAATAACACCTGCAATTGGTGTCACATTCCGACTAGGTTTCATGGATACATCTGGCTTCTACACATGCTAAAAATGGAGTATGATGGGCATCTCATGGAAGCTATCACCTCTGCATCTTTCACCTCTGATGGTGGCACTAATCTCCAGAAGCCGTCTTGCTATCATGGGAGAATCGAGTACTTGTGAATTCTTGTTACTACAGCTCTAAAACTATGAATTACAGAGCCTGTGTGCAGACACACCCAGCTCCTGAAGGAAATACCAAGAGAAGGTTCGGGTCTTGGTGATCAAACTGTGTAATAAACTAAACCAAAATCTGGACTCAACAATCCCTTTTCTTGTCATATGGCCAGAATAGCATTTCAGATCTCAGGGATTAAACATCAGCTTAGTATTTTTTTTAACTTTTTAATGTTGAATATTTCCCTTTCCTCAGTGCAATTACCCTAGGACATGGCCATGCGTCCTGCTGGGGAAGAGTTTGTGGGCAGGGTGTTGATCAGCTCCTCCAGTCAAAGGACTCTGGGTCCGAGAACTACCTGGAATCTGACTGAGAGCTGGTGGATGTTCCCACATCTCACTACTGTGTTCATGAATATCAGGCTTCTTCGACCACATCTAGACATTTTTCACTAGTACATGTCAAGTGGTGTTTTAAGAGCTGGCCATCTATTTGATTGCTAGGCATTTTCATACTCAATTAGTCACCACCAGAGATCCCTTTAGGTTAAGAAACTGTGCCTCCAGCTCTACCCCACTGCCTTATTATGGTAATTGTACACAATTTGTCTCTGATGATTAAACACTGGCACTTGGTCTCCACCCATCTGGAAATGAAACCAGGAAGCCCAATTTTATGATGACATTTGTGACCATCATCTCTGGCCTGTTGAGAATAGTTTCCAGAGAGCTTTTAAAGACATGGGTCTTCCCTGAACTCATGCATTTTCTAAATGGCTAAGCATATTGCACATAGTAGTTTCATTTTATCATTATCTCTCCACTACTCTTTCTTTCAGGGTATTCCAGGGTCTGGCATCTTGAACTCGAATTGTCTGTAGGCCACTATAGATTCATACTTCAAATTTATCCAGACTTTCTAGCTATTTCATGTGCAGAAATTTGCCTGGTTATATTATATGGCAGATTACAAGAAATGGGTTATTCTTATAGTTTATGGTTAGTGTTTACATCATTTGGATGTAATCACTATAGTTCGCTATTTTATATTCCTCCTAACTACAAGGACATTATTATGCTTTATTTATTATTAAATACTCTTTGCCTGTTTTTAAGCATAGTCAAATTATAACTAAGAACTCATCTTCAATTCTTTCATGGTTTTTATAAATCTTTTTGATTCTGCTGTGCATTGCAGTGAGTCTCAATACTGTCAGACTGCTGATTAATACTTATCTGGACTGTGTGTATTACAAAGTTTATCTGTCACAGTTCATTTTTTACTACAATTGCATGTTTTGTATTTTCAGTATCTTAGTGTTAAAATTTACAGTACTTTATATTGTTTCTCTTTACCACTGTTTTTTTCCCCTTTTTACTTAAGGGTTGTCTTTAACAAACAAACATTTTTAATCACTAAGCAATCTCTCCAGCCTGTGGGTGTATGTTTTAATTAAATTAATATTTCACTGGATATTTGTAGCATACATCATTTGTTAGATTTCATATGATGAATTTCACATGGAATAAATTCCAATTCCAATGATTATTTCTCCTGGTTGCCTATCCCAGCATGGGAATTTCTATTAATTTTATTGCTATATACAAATCACCACTCAATTTATTGGCTGGGTTAAAATAGCATCCATTTATTATTGAACAGTATCAATGCTTCAGAAGTTTAGCAACTGCAATTAAGAGATTAATCAAGGCTTAGGTTGCCTCTGAAGTTTGGAGCTCTCTTCCAAGATCAACTTATTGTCAGAACATATTCTTTATAGCCATGGAACCAGTGGTGGTTTGCCCCTCCAGAGCCAACAGGAGAGATCATCTCTGACTTCCTTTACAGAACTCACCTGATTCAAGCAGGGAAATCAAGGGTAATCTCTAGATCAATTGAGACCTTAATTACATTGGTGAAGTCCCTTCACCTTGGCTGTATCAAGTGACTTCTACAGTGTGATCTCTCTCACTCTTCTAGTGCTACTATTACTACTACTTTTATATTTTTTTACTTTTTAAATATTTTTATTTGAGAGAGCGCGACAGAGACAGAGATAAAGAAGCAGAGAGAGAGAGAATAAGTATGGGTGTGCCAGGGCTTCCTGCCACTGAAAATAAACTCCAGACACTTTGTGCATCTGGCTTTATATGGGTATTGGGGAATTGAACTCAGGCTATCAGGCTTTTTAAACAAGCACCTTTAACCACTGAGCTATCTGTCCAGCCCAACTTTTTCTTTTGAGACAAAGTTTCACTATGTCACCTGGGCTGTCTTTAAAGTCATTATCTGCTGCCTTAGTCTCCCTGGTGCTGGGATTACAGTGTGCACCGCATGGCTCTCACGTGCTTTCTTTGCCCAGCTCTGAGGAGTGCTTCTGCTACAGTCACCACTAGCCTCTTATTTCTCAGCCTTAACTATGGCTTATGACAGTGTTTTGATGCTAGCTTTGGAGATCATGTTTGGGGAGCTATGTGTCAGGGTGGCTCAGGAAAAGGTTGCTGGACTTAGGTTCCAGGCTGCTCTAAATTCACTTGAAGTCATCTTCCTCCCTACATTGGACTAATATCCCAGACAGCACTTTGCAAGAATTTTATTTTATTATGTAAAATCCCTTTCAGGATTTGGTGGAATCAATCCTCAACCTGGTTACCTCTTGCACAATTCCTAACCCCTACCCGTGGACTGGTCCAACAAGCTCACCGAGGAGTGCTCCCAGTGGGTTGTGGACAGGGAGGAGGGAAATGGGGGTAAAACCACAAGACTTGCTCATACAATGTATCTAATTATGGACACTAAACATGTTTAAAAAATAAAAAAGAAGTGACCCTCAAACTAATTTTAAGTGGAATCATTTTCGTTTCCTACTTTATTTCCACTGTATATTTCTGGTCCAGATCCCACCAAATAAGTGGCTTTGGTATCATTTATCATTCTTTTCCTTGCTGTCAATTTTTAGTCTCTAGTGGTATTTAATTCTTAAATTGTTTGGGTTTTGCCCTTTAAGAGTATTTGGACCTTGATAAAAAATTGTCAAAGTCTCTGCTACTATCATAAAGTTGGATGTTCAATTGAAACAGAGGATGCAGTGCAGTCAGGGCACGAGGTTTAAGTGCAGACTTAATCTGTTTCTTCTGGAGAAACTTCCTGAAGATCTCTGGCTGCTCTTTCCCACTCAGACTTCTGATTCAACAAGACAATGGCTTGTCTTGGTTGTTTTCGTCAGTTGTTGCAAAGGGCCCCACTTGCCTATCTCTTGGATATGATTAGAAAAAGTATATTTTTGGAGAGGAGAAGTGCTCACACAGGGCCTTACATTGTTGCCCAGATTGGCCTGGAACTTACTAGATAGCCCAGGAAGGCCTTGAACTTGTGGCAACCCTCTAGCATTAGTTACCCATGTGCTGGGATTACAGGTATGAGCTTCTATGCCTAGCCTTTAGCAAATCATATTAAAATTCACTTTTAATTTGGAATGACTATATTTATGAAAAATTTAAGGTAGGCTCCTTTATACCCCTCACCTAGTTACCCTTGAAAATTAACACTGTATTACCATGGCATGTTTGTCGACTATGAATGATACTTCACTTAATTCTCAACTTCATCCAGATATCATGGAGATTTCCACTATCAACGTTTTCTCTATTTCAAGATCCAACATAGAATCCAGGTGACATTTGATCTTGGTGAAGAGATTTCAAAAGCTTAATCTCATGGATTCAGTGGCATTTCGTCTGATGAGCACAAAGGCAGATGTGTCTAGGATAGACAGGTGTGAGGGTATCCTGAAGCTTTCTGTGGAAAATCTTGTGATCTGGACTCTGAATAACATCACGCTGGAGGAAGAATTTTTAGTAAGTTGCTTTGACAGTGTTGAGTGCATTCAAAGAGGAGATATCACAATAGCAGCCTGGAGTCATTGATGGTTTTCAGCTCTGTCTACTGATAAAGGTTTGTTACCAACACAGAAAAGGAGCATCAGGAAGTCAGGACAGGCCAATCTGATCTGGAGCTAGAGTCTCAAGATGGATATCAAGCTATTTAACACCCCACAGAGCTGTACTCTCTGGACGCATCTCCCTGCTGCAAGAAGATGCCTGCTCAGTGGAGCTGAAGGACCAATTGTTGGACATTTGAACAAGTGAGCAGGGAATGTACTGTCTTAGAACTGGGGTGTACAGAAGCTAAGGGGAGGCAAGCTCTCCTCAAAGGAAACAAGGTAAACCAAGGAAGATGCTCTTCATAAAGATACAGCCTCAATAGAAGTCAATATTATCCTAAAGAATGTGACACTCTTGAGTCAGTACAATTAGGTAGGAGGGATGGCACTTGTCAATTAATACTAAATGTGTAGCCAAACAACTATACAAAAGATTCAGAAATCTATGGAGAGTTTACTTTGACCTTGAGCCTGACCTTACACACAGAGTTCAGGATTTGGGAACCTGGAAGTGGTCATCCCCTGTCTCCAGCTCTGCAGACTTGGCTCCTGAGCTGCCTGATGAAGCTTCCTCATTTATAGCCTGGCAAGTTCAAAATTATACTTCTTTTGACCTCTGCTTTCTCTTTCACATCTTCCAGCTGCTACTGGCCACAGTTTTCTCCTGAGGAACAGGTAAATTATTCTTTTCTGTCTACTTTTACTTAAATAAGGGTGGGATGGCATTTTGGATGTTGTGGAAGGAGAAGCAGCAGCATGACTAACCACATTCCATAGACATGGCACAGTGCAGGCTCCAGGCTCCATGCACACCCTATGCTAAGGGCACCTTTGCCTTCCTCTGAGATGCATTGCAATTCCACCACGTACTTACTTTTTTTTTTTTATCTATGCTTAGATATATTTAAAAGGAACCAGGAAAAACTTTGGCATTTCTAGGAGTCAGGAATATAAGGTGGAAATGACGAGATGAGAGTGAGGAAAAGACCTTGCTCTGCATTGCTTGTCATATGTTTTCTGGGTTTTTTTTTCAGATTTCAGTTTCTCCTTTTTCCTTTCCTGTATTGCTATTTTCGTTGTGCATCTTGGCCCTCAATGAATTGAGAAGTCTACATTCTTTATTGTTGTATGAGTGTATTTTTAAAAATTTATTTTTTGTTTTTTTGAGGTAGGGTCTCACACTATTTTGAAGCTCTTCCTCTATATTGATGAAAGTTAAAAAATGGATGAATATTCATTTCCCAGCTGAAAGTCAAGCCTAAGGAATTCATCCAGCAATCCTGCTCTCACTGGATAAGCACTGGGATGTGCATAGCACAATCTCAACCATCTTCTCATTCAGCGTTTACTCTTAGTGCTATTCCCTAACCTTAAAAGTTATTCACAGGACAATGTTTTGACTTTGAGTTACATACACCTGGGATCTATCATGGCTGTTCTCATGTGAGAGAGTAAAGGGTGATTAGATCACTAGCATTCTGCTTACTTGAAAACTTGGAGAAGTATGACTGATCGTGTGTGTGTGTGTGTGTGTGTGTGTGTGTGTGTGAGAGAGAGAGAGAGAGAGAGAGAGAGAGAGAGAGAGAGAGAGAGAGAGAAAGTTTAATCTGAGAATGTTGTATTATTTTGTCAACTTGATTAGATCAGGAATCAAGTAAAGCACAACATGCCCCTTGGGTGGATCTCTGAGGATGTTTACAGGAAGGATTGATGGAAGGAAGAAACCTGTCCCCAGAGTGGGTACCCCTTTTCGTGGTAGAAGATCTATAAAGAAGTTCAGAAAGAACACCAGCCAGCAAAGGACAAAGCCCTGGCATGAGTTCCACAGCTATTAGCAACTAGCTGTGAGCCAGTTCAATGAAATGTACAGATGACTTTAGTAATAAGAAATTGGGGAAGCAAATCCTAAATTCTTTACCTTGACTCGGCATTGTCTGTGGAGGGAGGGGGAGGGTGGAATAATATAAAATGGAGGAACATGGGAACTCACGCAGACAGAAGGACTCTGTAAGGACAAGTACTTGCTGCTCCAAGTTGGAACATGGTTATGAGTCTAGAAAGTTCTTCTGGAAGCAGGATGTGGTGGTACCACGTGGTCATCTGTTGGGGCTTTAAGTCAAATGACATACCTTCAGAATGTGATACTGTCTTTATGTGTTTTGGCCTGTAATGGTGAAGGAACCAACTTCCCTCATCTCGCTCACTACCATCTTCTGGTCCTTGGAATTCAATTTAGGACATGTCAGAAATTTCTGTCAGCTATCTTCCCTCAGACAAAATATTTTGAATTGTTCCTCTTCATTATTTGACTTGTCCTCCTTTACTTAAATGGCTTCATTTACCTTTTAAAATAAAATTAAAACTGTATCCCTGTCGAGACCCTGAATCTGTAAAGCACAATCATGAACAGAGTGAAATCACAAAGCAAGGTAAGGAAACAAAGAACAATGAGAAATCACCATAGATGATTATCCCTGTACAATTCACAATGCACTGAAAATAAAGATGATGATAATGCTTCCAACCACAATGATGAAATTGATACCAAGCAACAGTTAACAGTTTAAGGAAACTCTTGATGTACTTAGATGCCATTTTCAAAGTATAGGCTTTTATTATTATAGAGATGCAAATGAACTTGCATTTTGGTGTCCTTTATAAAAAGAGACAAGGGCTGGAGAGATGGCTCAGCGGTTAAGGCACTTGCCTCTAGTGCCTAAGGCCCTGGGTTCAATTCCCCAGGACCCACATAAGCCAGACCCACAAGGTGGTGGTCCTGGTTCTCTTTCTCTCTCTCTCTCTCTCTCTCTCTCTCTCTCTCTCTCTCTCTCTCCTTGAAAATGAATAAATAAAATATTAAAAAAATAAAAAAATAAAAAGAGACAATGCATAGTAAATGCATAAGATACTTCTTCTTTCCATGATATGTGCAAGAAACGCAATTTACTTTCTTTTATTCCAAGTACAGACATTCCATCCCAACACATCTAGATACATTTTTTTGTTAACTATTCCCGGCACTATGAGCTTTTAATCTTTTTATTTTTAATCTCTTTTTATTTGTGTTCTATTTTTTAATAAAATTATTCTTTCTTATTCATATTTACAAACACTGAATGAGCAAATAATGTGTTGGTGTCCCCAATTCCCTTATTTTCCTCTTCCCTTTTCCCAATCAGCTGGATATCCTCCACCGTGGACAAACTAGATCAGTCCATGGGGCAGGGGTTATGGATAGCCTGGGAGTCAATCCGGTTCCAACCCCCTTTGTATTTTGTTACTGAGGGGGGCCATGTCTCTGGACATACTCCCCCACCATGGCTCTTATAATCTTTCCACTCCCTCTTCCGCTCAGTTCCCTGAGTTGTGGTGGGTGAGTATTAAGGTTGCTTTATAGTTGAGGTCTTAGGGGTCTCTGTACTTCTGCTTAAGGGTGTGCTGAAGATTGTTGGTGTCTGGCTGGCTGACTTATCCTGAGTTGACTGATTGGCTGAGGTTATGGGTCTCTTGTTTATCCTACCACTCTCTGCGGGGTTCCATGTGGATCTTCTATGGTAGGTCTGAGGTAGCTCATCTCTTGCCAGGATGTTGGCTATTGGCCTATGGTTCGTTAGTAGGTTTGGATGAGCCACAGCTCTCTCACTGCGTTCTGCAAGATACAAACAGAGGCATGGCCAGGAGAAACTGGCTGAATACTAGGCTATCCATGGTCCCTTGTCACAAGGACTGATCCAGACGACCCATGGAGGAGGTTATCCAGCGGATTGGGGAGGGGAGGGCAGTGGGGAATTGGGAATAACAACGCATTGTTTGCCCACTAAATATTGTAACTCATTATGGACAATAAAAAAAATAGAATGTCCATCAGAGAGTGAGATCAGTATAGCTTAACTGAGATACACATTTCTGAATTAGCTAACTTCTATTGTGAGTAGCTTCTTTGTAAATCACTCATATAGTGCATCTCTCTTTGGGGGCCTAAGAGTTTGGTTCCCAGTGCATTTCACCCTGTGTCCCCAGTTCCAATTAAGGGCTCCCCCTTACTGAGTGGACTATTTGACCGAATTAAAAGCTGTTGATTACCTCCCCCAGGCTTTAGCTCCTCCATTGCACAAGTGTTCCTTTCTTGGTTCGCTGTTCTCTCCCAGTAGGAAGTGTGTTCAGCCTACTCATGGTGGCAGACTGTGTTTCATGTCAGCAGTGTTTGTTTTCTCCAGCTGTCGTTGACCATTTTCCCATGGCAGCTTATGCAGTGCCTTGCAGAACTGCATTGACTACCATTTAGGGGCTGGTTAATGTTCTGGACCTCACAGGGTCTCTTGATGCTGATGGCTTTCTGTGGTTTCTTCAGCAACAGGATGTTTTACAGTGCTGGAGTGATGACTCAGTGACTAAAGCACTTGCCTGCAAAGCCTGATGACCCTGGTTCAATTCCTCAGTACTCTTACAAATCCAGATGCACAAGGTGGCACATGTGTCTGGAGTTTGTTTGCAGTGTTTGGAGGCCCTGGCACACTCATTCTCTCTCTCAGCCTTGTTATCTCTCTCATTCTCTCTTTCACTCTCAAAAATGATAAATAAAATATTTTTTATGATTTATTTTATTTTATATTAAATGAATTACAATATTTAGTAGGCAAAAAATGAGATGTTCTTTTTTTTCATAGAAGTATAAAATCTTTTTTTCTGTATTCACTTTTTTTTATTGTCCATAATGAGTTACATTATTCAGTGGGCAAACAATGAGTTGTTATCCCCAATTCCCCAATGCCCCCTCCTCCCCATCCCCAATCAGCTGGATATCCTCCTCCGTGTACCGTCTGGATCAGTCCTTGTGGCAGGGGACCCTGGATATCCTTGTACTCAGCCCGGTCCTCCTGGCCAAAATGTGTTGTTACTGAGGAGTGCCATGCCTCTGGATCGTCTCCCCCACCACGGCTCTTACAATCTTTCCACCCCCTCT
>PVHP010049981.1:0-11977 GCA_004024765.1 Zapus hudsonius
CATCTGGCTTTGTGTGGGTACTGGGGAATCAAACCCAGGCTGTTAGGCTTTGCAAGAAAGTCCCTTTAACCACTGAGCAATCTCTCCAGCCTCTGGCTTTTTACATCCTTTCCATCACTTCTTCCATAATGGTCCCTGAGCATTGAGGCTGTGATAGAGATGTCTCAGTGCTAAACACTCTACTAGCTCTTTTCAGTAATTTGATGAGTTCTGAATCTTCCCAGTTACACTGTACTTTTAAAAAGCATTTTATTGACAATGTCTATAAATAGAGACAATATACTATGATCATAATCTCCTCCCACTACCCTCGCTTCTCCCCCAGTCCTCCCCTTCACTGAATTCCTTCTTTCCAACTAGTATGTCTTCTATTTTGATGTCATCATTTTAAAAATCCCTGTTACACAGGTAGTGTTTGTGAGCCATTGTAATTTTTGAGAGGTCTCACACTGATTCAGCTACATTAGATAGCCTGACAACCCCTTTCTCTATCTCCCCAATGCTGAGATTAGAGGTGTATACATTTAAAAAAAGATATATTTTTGCACATATTTGTGTGTGTGTGTGTGTGTGTGTGTGTGTGTGTGTGTGTGTGTGTATGTCAGAGTCCCTTGCTGCTGCAGATGAAGCCAGACACAAAAATTAATGCAAGTATATGGGAATGCTGGGGGATTGAATCCAGGTCAGCAGATTGTACAAGTAAGTGCTTTTAACCACTAAGCAATCTTTCCAGCCCTGGCATGACCCTTCTGTGTGTCTCCTGGGTCTCTGTACCCTGGGTAAAGTCAGCTCAGAGCTGAAGTCTATGATCACCCTGAACTGATTAGATAAATGTTCCATTGTGGCTGCTGTGAGGTGGATGTTTGCTTCAGCCATGTCTAATGGACCTGCACGTTCAAGTGACTTCTGCCAAGCCATGAGCTGGCTGTCTTTAAGTCCTCATTCCTGAAATAAGGTTCCCCTCCTGTTGTAGTCAGCTTTCTACCAAGCAAAGCGGCTTATGGAGGAATGGGTTTATTTGGCTTACGGACTCGAGGGGAGACTCCATCCTGGCAGGGAAAACGATGGCATGAGCCACAGCACTGGAAACAGCGGAAGGTGTGCCAAACACTGGCAAGGGGAAGCTGGCTTATAACCCCCAAAAGTCTGCCCCAACAACACAGATCCATCGAGGTTGTAAAATCTAAACTGTCATCAGCTGAGGATCAATTACCCAGAACACATTCATTTGTTTGTGGGGGACACCTGGATCAAACCATGACACCTCCAGCCCCAAGATGTGCAGAAGGAAATACTGTGGAGTAACTGTGCGCTGGAGCACAGAGGCGAGTCCTGTGGCAAGGCTCAGGGATCTGGGCACAGGGAGCAGCTGGAGCTCCTAGAAAATTGATCACTGGGACCGATCGTGCCCACTGTGGGGACATCTCCCAACACATTGACCTTACTGTCTCTGGGGAGAAAAAGAAGGTGATCCATGTGTACACAATCCAATTTAATTCAGGAAGTTGATTTGTTTGGATGAATTTTGACTACCCTGCTGCTAACAATATTTACCCAGGAGGCTGAAGTATATAACCAAAATCTTTCATAGCTAATACTAGATTTCTATCCCAGAGGAATAAGCTAAAAATGGGGCTAGACTCTGGATCCTTCTGTCCCTGGAAATGCTGCCAAAAGATGAGAAGGCTCATGGGAAACATTTTCCAAACACTTTCCCCGATGCTGCCTGCTTTAGAAAATAAATTTGAAGTAATTCAATAGTGTAACTGGGGCTGGGGAGAGGGCTCAGTGGTTAAGGGAGCTTACTTACAAAGCCTGATGGGCTGGGGTTCAATTCCCCAGCATCCATGTAAAGGTGGATGGAAAAATCCAGTACATGTGTCTGGTATTCATTTGCAATAGCAAGAAGTCCTGGCATGCCCAAACATACATATGTACACATACACACACAAATAAATAAATATTAAAAATAGTGTAATTGGATACAGCAAAGTAGCACAGCACCTAAGAAATTCCCCTCTCAGGGCTGGGCAGTGTTGGGTAGCCAAGATGCCCAAATATAATGCTGGCTTCACTAGTCTCCCCCATTCTAATATATATATGCATATACATATATTTGCATACATATATTAGAATATATACAAATATGCATACATAATATCTACACATATACATATATATGCATTACATATGGTGAGTATTGCAGTCATCTCATTGCTGCACAAAGAACACTGGACAGAAAACTGCTGATGGGAGGAATGGATTTATTTTGGCTTATGGACTCGAGGGGAAGCTCCATCATGGCAGGGAAAACAATGGCATGAAGATGGACATAGCCTCCTGGCCAACATCAGGTGGAAACAGCTACAGGAGAGTGTGCCAAACACTGGCAAGAAGTTGGCTATAACACCCATAAGCTTACCCCCAAAACACACCTCCAACAAGGATCCAGTTCCAAAATTGCCATCTGCTGGGAATCAAACATTCAGAGCACATAAGTTTATGGGGGACACCTGAATCAAACCATCACATTCTGTCCCTGGCCCCCATAGAATGATAACCATCCATGATGTAAAATGCAAGCATTCAGCTCAACTTCAGAAGTCCCCACAGTTTTTAATCAATCCCAATAATATTCAAACACCATAGTCCCCATAGTCCAAGGTGTTTTAACTGAGCCATAATAAAAAAAAAAACCAAAAAAAAAAACAGCCAAAAACCCAAAACCCATAATGACACAGAATAAATATTCATACTGAAAAGATGGCATTGGACATAGAAAAGATAGATTGAACTAATAAAAGATTTAAAACAAACAGGGCAAACACATCAAACTCAAGCCCAATAATTCTAAACAGTAACAAGTCTTCTAGCCAGGATACTCACAGTCCTAGAAAACTTCATCCGGTGCCAGCAGCTCACTTTGGTTGCCACCACTAATCCTGGCATCTCCATCTCTATTGCAGCCCACAGTTCACCCTCATGGCTCTGTTTGGCTTCCAGGCCTACATGCCTGCTTCACACGGCTGATGGCCATTTCCAAAAAACAAAACCATGTTGCAAATCCAATGACCTGTTCTTCCTGCATTTGTTATACTCCATAGTATCAGGTGGGCTACCAAGTTGTTAATCCAGGAGGGGAACAAATCCGACTTTGAAGAGCAGGAAAACTCTAGCATTCAGGCTCCTTACTTCAAAAGAGTCCACATTCTTCCCGCTGTCCCAATGCAGATCACCTGGCCCGATCTCAATGCTTGTCATCTCTCAAACAATTGCAGCAGTTTCAGTTCAGAGATTTCATTTTTTTCTGTGCCATCTCCATCTGCTCACACCAGTCCATTTCTATGCAAAGCAACCCTGCACAAGTTCTCAGGACACAGGCAGGCAGAATGCAGCAAGCCTCTTACACAAACTGCTTCTAGATCAGTCCTGACAAAGTTCTTTCTCATTCATAAGCCAAACCTCACAGTCCATAGTCCTCACTGCCTTCAGGTCTTTCAACTCTGACCAGACTGGTCCATCAAGCTGTACTTACAGCACTGCAAGGCATCTCTTAGGCCCAGGTTCAAATCCTTCCACATTCCTCCTGTAAATCAGCACTAAGAGGCCAAAGCCACAGAATCAGGGTTCTAACAGCAACAACCCATCCCACTCTTTGGTACCGATTTAACTATTTCAGGCACCTTTCTCGTTATTGTGACAAAGAACCAGACCAAAAGCAGCTGATAAGGAGGAATGGGTTTATTTGGCTTACAGACTTAAGGAGAAGCTTCATGATGGCAGGGAGAATGATGGCATGAGCAGAGGCTGGATATCATCTCCTGGTCAACATTAGGTGGACAACAGCAACAGGAGAGTGCCAAACACTGGCAAGGGGAAGCTGGCTACAACCCACATAAACACCCCCTCCCCCAACAACAGACCTCCAACAAGGTTCCAATTCTAAAACTGCCATCAGCTGGGGATCAAACATTAAGAACATATAAGTTTATGGGGGACACATGAATCAAACAATACAGTGAATTTTTTTTTAAAGAATTGTTTATTTGCAAGAGGAGAGAAACAGAGAATGGGCATGCCAGGGCCTCGAGTCATTGCAAATGAACCCAGATGCATGCGCTGCTTTGTGCATCTGGCTTTATGTGGGTACTGGGGAATTGAACTCAGGCCATTAGGCTTTGAAGGCAAGTATCTTAACCACTGAGCCATCTCTCCAGCCCTATGGTAAGTCACCTCAGTGGTCAATGTCATCTGAAAAGAGAAGCTTCTTTAACTAAAAGAGAGAGTAGCATTGATATGTGGGCATAAACATAAGTGGAGGGCAGTTTGGTGGGCATAATATTTCCATTTAGCCATACAACAGCAGTCATTACTCCCCTAGGGTTTATGACCTCCCCATCCATGGGCTTTTGACTAGGTCTTCAGTACCAGGCATGTATTTCCTCTCGTGGAGCAGGCCTCCAGTCAAATCAGAGAGCAGTTGGTTTCCCCCATAATAGACATGCCACTATTTTACCAGTTGGCACATTCAGCCTAGTTGTCCAGCCGTGAGGCTTGCATGGTCCACTGCTGATTAATTTTGTTGGTGACTTCTTTCTCCCAAAAGGCTGCAAGCAGCATAGTTCTTTCCAGCATCCTGACAGCTGGTCAAAAGGGAGGAGCTTTCCAGCTCAGCTCTGTCTTGATTTCTCAGTGACCCACAGTTCAAGCATGTGGGGTCTTCAGCAGTAGGGTCTTACCATCTTGTTCTGGTGGGCAACCAAGAGCCTTGGCAATGGCCTCTAATATTTTGGGGCATTGAGAGCCACCCTGGCCAACAGCTCACTGGAAGCTTCCATCCCTGGCACTGAAAATTTTCTAGTAACACTCTATGGCTTCTGGGTGCACCCTTATCCACTTCCATAGGATACTAGGTGAAGTTAGTTTTAATCATTGGGTTGCCCAGCTTCACATTACTATCACGAAATACCTGAGATATGAACTTAAAGAGAAAAGGTTTATTTTAGCTTGTGGCTTTGGAGGTTCTGGTTCATGATTAGCTGGCCTGATTTTCGGGGCTCTGGCTAGGCACCGTGAGTGGGTGAACAAATACACTCACGCCACAAGCCAGAGACTAGAGAGAGGGAGGATCTGGGACTCCACAGTCCCTTTTAAGGACACACCCATAATTATCTAATTACCTTTTTTTTTTTCTTTTTTGAGGTAGGCTTTTACTGTAGCCCAGGCTGACCTGGAAATCACTGCGTAGTTCCAGGCTGGCTTCTAACTCACAGAGATCCTCCTACCTCTGCTGGGATTAATGGCGTGCACCATCACGCCCACCTCACCTGAAGACCTTTTTAGTCAGCTCTTCAAGGTTTCAAAACTCTCAACGGTGCTTCTGTGGGGAGCAATCCTCCCAACACCTGGGCCTTTGGAGCAGGGCCACACTCTAGCCCAGGTTGACCTGAAATTCACTCTGTAGCCCAGGCTGGCCTCAAACTCAAGGTAATCCTTTTACCTCCCACTCCTGAGTGCTGGAATTGAAGATGTACACCACCATATCTGGTGACAATAATATATTTACTTAACCTCACATGACTAAAATATTATCACTTAAACATGTAGTCAATATAAAAATCCATGAATGCGATATTTTACATTCTTTTATTCATCGAGAATCATTGAAAACCAGGTTATATTGAATACTTAAAGCACGCTTCAGTTCAGGCAGACTACATTTCAAGGGCTCAATAGTCACATGTGGCTAGAGACTATTGTGTTGAATATAGAATCAAGACATTGTCATCACCCCAGAAAACTGCACTCTGCTTGCCTCTTTTTTTTTCTGCTTGCTTCTTTTGAGTAATCTCGTCCTCATAGTCAACCACTGCTCTGCTTTCTGTCACCATAGATTAATTTCGCCTGTCCAAGAATGCCATATAAAGGAAGTCAAATAGTATGTATTCTCTTGTTAACTACCCTTCTTCCCTTCTTTTTTTTTTTCCTTTTTGGGAAAAGGTTTCAGATAGCTCAAGCTGGCCTTGAACTTCCCATGTAGCTGAGGATGACCTTGAATTTCTTTTTCTTTTCTTTTTTTTTTTTTGAGGTAGGGTCCTGCTTTAGCCCAGGCTGACCTGGAATTCACTCTGTAATCTCAGGGTAGCCTCGAACTCATGGTGATCTTCCTACCTCAGTCTGTGGAGTGAATGCTGGGATTAAAGGGGCATGCCCTTAAATTTCTGATCCTCCTGAACCCACCTCCTAAATGCTGAGGTTACAAGTTTTTTTTTTAAATATATATTTATTGTCCATATTGAGTTACATTATTCAGTGGGCAAACAATGAGTTATTATCCCCAATTCCCCAGTGCCCCCCTCCCCATCCCCAATCAGCTGGATATCCTCCTCCGTGGGCCGTCTGGATCAGTCCCTGTGGCAGGGGACCCTGGATAGTTTAGTACTTAGCCCGGTCCTCATGGCCCAAGTGTGTTGATACTGAAGGGTGCCAAGCCTGTGGATAGTCTTCCCCACCACAGCTCTTACAATCTTTCCGCCCCCTCTTCCTCATAGTTCCCTGAGTCGTGGTGGATGAGTATTAAGGCTGCTTTAAGATCGTGAGTTTAGGGGTCTTTATGTCGAAGATAGTTGGTTTCTTTCTCACTGGCTTATTCTGTGTAGATTGAATGTCTGAGGCTGTGGGTCCCTCGTTCCTCCCGTCCTTCTCTGCGGGATTCCTTATGGAACCTCCACGTTATGACTGTGGTGGCTCCTCTCTTTCCAGAATCTCAGGTATCGGCCTACAGTCGGTTGGTAGGGTTAGATGGGCCCCAGCTCTCTCGCTGCATCCTGAAAAATACAAGCACAATCTCCTTCGGAGAGTGTGATCAGTGTAGGTTAACAAATATACACATTACTGGATTACCTAGATTCTATTTTTAGTAGCCTCCCCATCAATCGCTCCCACAGTGCATCTTGTCTCAGGAGCCCAAGAGTACGGATCTATCGCACTGAGTCCCAAGTTCCATTACAAGTTATTTTGTGTGTGTTGGGGGGGCAGTTTACAAGTTTGAGGACTGAAGCGAGGACTTCCTGCATGGTGGGCAAGCACTCTACTAACTGAGCAAACCCCTAGTCCTTCCTGTTAGGTTTCTTCCACTTGGTGTGTAATATTTTTGAGGCCACATATGGGTGTTGGTTGTCGTCTCTCTTAATTGCTGAATGGTATCCCACTGTGTGTGAAAGCCATGTGTGCTTGTCCATGCTTAATAAATACTTGGGTTTGGGTGACTATCATGTAACATGACAGGATGCATGAGGACCCCTTCTCTGACTCCAAAGGAACATGATGATGAGAACTCGGGAAGATAGCCTAGGCTAGCATCCTGGGAAAGGAGACATTGTTTTGGACAGAATAGGATAGAATATTGATATGAATGCAGTGTGTGGGAGGGAGGCATTGGTAATGGAAGGTAGGTCCAGATCAAAGGCCTGGGGTGGGGGCAGGTTTGGGGATTGACAGTTTTGGTCGATCTGGTGGGTTTTGAATGCTAACAAAAAGGAGCCTTCTAGCAATGTGATCAGAGGTTAGAAAGATCTGTCTGGAAGGAGATACTTGGTCCAGCATTCAAAGGATGATCTGCTGGCACTGGCCTCTTTGCCTTGGGCCAGGCCGCCCCTTCTACCTGGGTTATGCCCACCCCTCTTGCTTCAGTCATCCCCTAGGAGAAAGGTTCCCTCTCTCTTCCTGGCTCTCTCATCCATGACACAGTTTCCTTTCTGCCACCCATTGCCACACTCGCCCAGATCACCCTAGAACCTGCATTTTCCTGATCAGCCCAGTCTTCCCTTTGTATGTGTGCCAACCAGGACCCTCTCATCACCCACCCGACTTCTGTTAGTGCTTGGAGCTCCCTGGGCGGGGTGCACTTTAGGCCAGAGCTGTCCCCAACATCCCAGAACCACCTTGTCCCTGGAAGGGGAGGGAGCTCCAGGCACTATCTGGCTTGGGGACTGGCCAGGATGGTCCCTTTCTCTCTGTATATCACAACCAAAGCACCTTGATAAGGAGAGGTTTCCAGCCACATTATAAAAGCCATTAAGGGGGCTGGAGAGATTTCTCAGTGGTTGAGGCACTTGGCTTCAAAGCTTAACAACACTGGTTTGGTTCCCTAGTACCCACCTAAAGCCAGATGCACATAGTGGTGTATACATCTGGAGTCCATTTACAGTGGCTGGAGGCCTTGGCATCACTCACTCTCTTTCTATCTGCTAGCAAATAAATAAATAAAATATTAAAAATCTATTAAAATGCATCTTAAATGAATTCTGTTGATGTTGAACCTGTGGCTGAAGCAGAGCTGGGTACCCAGCCTCATTTATTTCTCTACTAAGGTAGTGGGATCTTGACCAGCCATCACCCTTCTGGGAATTCGTAAACAGAGTTCTGACTCAATGCTCCCGAAAAGTGGCACAGCCCAGGCCTGGATTCCAGATTTCCTGCTCCCAACACAGTGCCAAGCTGCCTGGGGAGGCTTCCAGGATGGGTCCTGGCTTCCTTATTAATTTGCCTCCTCAGAAGTAGCTTATTTCTTTAAGCTCAAGAAGTGGAAAAAGTAAAAGGGTGAGAGTGAAATAAATTTATGTCCATGTTAGAAACATTGGATTGAAGAATTGATCCCTACGGCAAAGTAATTTCTCTCTTTTGTACAAAATATAAATAAATCTACGTGGCTTATTCAGACTGATGGGTCAGGCCATTGGCTGGATGAATGCCCTTTGGAGGCTCAGTCCCTCTCCTTGACCTTGTCAACTGGCTGTTCTTAATTGCTCTGGCATTCTCTCCCCAGGGGGTGTTGGCAGTGCCCTTGCTGGACTGGGCCCACTGCAGGGTGGTGGACACTTCAGAGTCCTTTCTAAGCTCCCCTTGGACTCCAGCAGGTGCAGGCCAGACTTGATGTTCAGAACCTTAACTAGAGCACTTTCTTTATGCCTGGGACTCTCTGCTCTGGATCAAGGGGGGTAGGACACGTCTCAAGTGTGGGATTATGCAACTCAGAGTTCCACTCCCTGAAGGTTTTTTCTAATTTCTGAGAAGAGGTGGTCAGCATAGCCTGCCTTAAGTTAATCACATGGGGATTCTTTCATTGTCCTGTTCTGGCTGGGGCTTAATTTTGGCATGGGTCCCTGGGGTAGCCCTCCTCCTCCTTGCCCAGCCTTAGGTAAGGACATGGAGAGTGAGGCAGTGGGTGGCTGGCCCTGTGTCTCTCACTCCAGCTGCCACAGGCTGTGTCCTACACTTTCAAGCAGGAACCTCTGGGAGGTTGGCAACCAAAATGGCCATATCTGCTTTCTGCTGGTGTGGGTGGAAGGGCTCTACAGTAGCATGAGGGCGATGATTGTGGAACCCGACACAGAGGCAAGGGATGCCTTCATGTTCACGTTCAGGCATTGGCCCTGGTCTGGTATCCCTCGGGATGTGGGGTGTATGCCTATCCCAGGGAGGAGCTCTGGATGAAGAGCTGGGAAGGTGGGCACTTCCTTGGTGTGAGGTATAGCAGGAAGGAGGTGAACTCTGGTCCCAGTTGTCTGCAGAGTGAGGCAAAGAAAAACAAAACAAAACAAAACAAAACAACAACAACAAAATCAGCTAGGCCTGGTGGCATATGCCTTTAATCCCAGCACTGGGGAGGCAGAAGTAGAAGGATTTCTGTTAAGTTCAAGGCCATCTTGGGTCAACAGAGTGAATTTAGGTCAGCCTAGGCTACAGTGAGACCCTGCCTCAAAAAACCGAGAAAAAAAAAATCATGAAATTCTGGAGCATGTCTTTTTGCCGGCTCCTGCTTCCCTTAGACTCCAGAAGACCCCAATGACCAGATGACCCCATCCATGTAGCTCCTGTTCCCCTTAGACTCCTGAAGACCCCAATGACCAGATGACCCCATGCAGCCCCTGCTTCCTTTCAGTTCCTGAAGGCCCCAATGACTGGATGATCCCATGTAGCTCCTGCCCAGTTTCCCTCTCATTCCTGTGGCCATGTCTCAGGGCACCTCTGCTTTCTACTCTCAAATTCTTCAGAGCGGTGTGGCCACTGGAAAGAGAAGAGCTGTCCCTGTGTAGTGTGTGTGTGTGTGTGTGTGTGTGTGTGTGTGTGTACTTGTGTGAGAATGGTGTGTCTTCGATGTAGCACTGTGTGAGTGTCTGGCCAGCATGCAAGGCAGACTGGGGCTTTTTATTGCTCATACTGTCTGAGCACAGAACCAGGGTTGGCTAGCAGCAGTCTCTGTAGCCACATGTCTGGATGGAACTCTGTCCCTTCTTAAGTCATGTAGGCCTTCCCTGCAGGTCAGCTGAGAGGCCAACAGTTGTCAGATTCGTCGAACACCTTTCCTCCAGCCCGGAGCCTTCTTCTTGCCCCTCAGTTGGCTAACTGTAGGTCTTTCACTTTCTTCTTTACTTTTCTTTCTTTCCTTCCTTCCTTCCCTTTCTTCTTCTTTCTTCCTTTCTTTCTATTCTTCCCTTTCCCTTCTCTCTCTATCTTTTCTTTTCTTTCTTGCTTTTTTTTTTTTGATTTTTTTGAGGTAGGGTCTCACTCTAGCTCAGGTTGACCTGGAATTCACTATGTAGTTTCAGGGTGGCCTCAAATTCAGGGTGCTCCTCTTACCTCTGCCTCCAAAGTGCTGGGATTAAAGGTGTGCACCACGACACTTGGCTTTTCTTTCTTTCTTTCTTTTCTTTTTTATTAAGACAGGATCTCTGTGGCCCAAGTTAACCTTAAATTTATAATCCTCTTGTGTCTGTCTCTGAAGCGTGGGTAGTGCTGCTGCTTGATTTTCTTCTCTCTCTCTCTCTCTCTCTCTCTCTCTCTCTCTCTGATGTATGTATATACAGGCATGGGGTACCATGCGCTTGTGTGCCAGTCTGAGGACAACATTGGAATGTTGGTCCTCTCTGTCCACCCTACCTGAGGTCGAGTTTCTCTTGTTTGCTCCTTTGAATGCTGGCCCTTTGGCTTGGGGTTCTCCTGCCTCCACCTCTAGGTGTGCTGGGGTTACAGACTCCTGTGTTACTTGCATCTAGCTTTCTGTGGGTTCTGGGGGCTTAAATTCTGGAAGCCAGGCTTGCACAGCAAGTGTTTCTAACCACTGAGAAATCTCCCCAGCTGCTCCTCGGCCCCCTTTCCATTCTTAAGACCAACTTCTGCATGCAATCCAGTTTGCCTTTCTGAACCCATTTCTCTGGTTCTGGTTTAATCAGCATTTAACAGAATAGGCCCATCACCTCCTTTTGTATAGATATAATACTTTTAGTAAAATAGTCCCTGAGCAACTAAATTAGTTTTGGTAGCTAGTTCATGACGTTATATAGCCATTCTATCCTTATAATGTCTCTGGAATTGTCCTTTCTTTTCAAGGGCTATGAACTCAAGTCTGTTCACATGTAGCTTGTCTTCAGAAACAGCGGGGTCTGCCTTCAAGGCTGGTCCCCATCTTACCTAGCCCCCAGGCCTTGTTGGCTCCTCACACACAGAGCTGCTGTTCTGCGTTTCTTGCCATCACTCTGGCTCTCCTTGTGAATATAATTGGAATTTCACAGTCATCAGTTTTAAAAATGATTTTCTGAGCTTTAGAAGATGTCGAGAGTCACAAAATGTCTTCAGAATATTTTCTGCAAAGCTTTTTGCTGAATGAACCTGTTTTCTTTCAACTGTTCACGGATGCTTTTCCAGGCCCCTATTGCATGTGGGGCCCTGGGCTCAGCACCCAGAGGTGGGGTGGGAGATGCCATAGGAGGGGCAGGACCCAGCCCAGCTGCAGTCTGGGGGGTGGTGCTCAGGTAGATACCAAGGAAGGCAGTCAGAGTGAGCTGGGGGTGCTCCTCCTTGGCCTTTTCCCTGTGCTGCTCAGAACTGCTAGGTTGCCATGCTGAGGTGTTTTTCAGGTCCAAGGAGGGCTTCAGGGTTATTCTGCTTGGAGGCTGGAGGATGACCTTTTTGGAGT
>PVHP010049982.1:0-11971 GCA_004024765.1 Zapus hudsonius
TTTGCCTGGAGGTGTGAGCTTCCAGGACTCAGGGGTTCTGGGAAGGACAGACTTGCTAGGAGTGGAGGAGATGGGCAGTGTCTCTTTGATGGGGGTCTTGAAAGGTCCTCCCTCCTGAGAGCAGCTGAGCCCCGGGGGCACAGGCACTGAGGACTCTGTCAGTAGAGGCTCTGTGGCAGGTTGCGATGTGCTGAGACCCTCTGAGAAGACCAGCTCGGGCTCGTCCAGACAGGGTGACCGCAGATGCTGTTTCCTCCGAGAGCGGCTCAGCTCCCTCTTCTCCCTTCGCTTAATCACAAGCATTTCTGAGACGCGCCGAGATGGGGACTTGAGCCCGCTGTGGCACTTCTTGGACCTTGGGGTGGGAGAGCAGGATGAGTCCTCCCAGGAGTTGGCTAACTCCTCGTTCAGTGATGGGCACGGGGAGGGCCACTCTTCCAAGGGAGGGCTCTCTACTTTGATGGGTCTCTCTAAGTGTGGAGTGTCCTCCCAAGGCTGGATCTCTTCCTCCTTGATGGACTGAACCGGAAGCAAAGGCAGCAGTCCTTTCTCCTCCTTCACTGGTCCTGTGGCAGGAAGTGGGGCTATGTCTTCATCAGCCAGTAGCACCTGAAAGGAGAGAGGAGACAAAGGAAAACAGCCCAGGCTGGACCCACTGCCAGCAGCAGGTTAGAGATCCACCATCAGAGACATGCTGTGCTGATCCTCTGGCCTTTTTGTTTTGTTTTTTCCTTTGTGGTGCTAGCAATTGTATTTTTTTTGTTTTGTTTTGTTTTGTATTTTGTTTTCTTTGGTGTTAGCAATTGAACCCAGGACCTTACAGGTGATAGGCAAGTACTGTATCACTAAACTATACCCTCAGATCTCTTGTTTTTTTTGTTAATGTTGATTTATGACAAGATCTCTCTGTAGATTAGGCTGGCCTTGAACTCATGATCCTGCTACTTTTCACTCCAGAGACAAGTATGTGTCAACATGCTAGCATCTCTTTTATTATTATTTTAAAAATATTTTTAGGGCTGGAGAGATGGCTCAGCAGTTAAGGTACTTGCCTCCAGTGCCTAAGGCTCCAGGTTCAATTCCCCAGTACCCACATAAGCCAGACCCACGAGGTGGTGGCCCTGGTGTGCTCTCTCTCTCTCTCTCTCTCTCTCTCTCTCTCTCTGTGTGTGTGTGTGTGTATCTCTGCTTGAAGATGAAGAAATAAAAAAAATATTTTTATTTGCAAGGGAGGGATAAAGAAAGAGTGAATAGGCACACAGGGCCTCTAGCCATTGCAAACAAACTCAAGACACAGACACATGCCACTCTGTGCATCTGGCTTTACATGGATACTGCAGATACTGCAGAATTGAATCCGGGTTGCTAGGCTTTGCAGGCAAGTGCCTTAACTGCTGAGCCATCTCTCCTGACCCTTATTATTTTTAAAATAGAGCTGAGTTTTTTTTTATTATTATTTATTTATTTGAGAGAGAAAGACAGAGGGGAGACAGAGAAAATGGGTACTGGGCAATCAAACCCAGGCCATCAGGTTTTGTAAGCAAGTGCCTTTAACTGAGGAGCCATCTCTCCAGCCCTGGTTGTTTTTAAAATTATTTAATTAATTAATTTATTTTAAAATATTTTTATTTATTTGCAAGGAGAGAGAGAGAGAAAGAACAGGTACATGGTTAGGTTATGTCAGAGCCTCTAGCCACTGCAAACAAACTCCAGATGCATGCGCCACTTTGTGACTCTGGCTTTAAATGAGTATTGGGGAAATTAACTCAGGTCCTTAGGCTTTGCAGCAAGCGTCTTAACCACTGAACCATCTCTCCTGCCCTAAAGTTATTTTTATTTATTCACTTGGGGAAGAGACAAAAAGAGTGAACATGGGTACACCAGGACCTCCTGCTGCCATAAACAAACTTCAGATACATGCATCACTACTATGTGCAACTGTCCTTCTGTGGGTCCTGGGAAATCAAATCTGGGCTGCCAGGCTTGCAATCAAGTGCCTTTAACTGCTGACCCATCTGCCCAGCCCAGAGCTGGGCTTTAAAATTTTTGTTTATTTGAGAGAGTGTGTATGGTTGCACCAGGGCCTCTTACACTGCAAATGAACTCCGGATGCATGCACCACTTTGTGCATCTGGCCTTCATGCACCACTTTGTGCATCTGGCTTTATGTGGGTACTTGAGAATTGAATCTGGGCCAAAGGTATGTTTCTGGATATTCTCCCCCAAGGCTTTACAAGCAAGATCCTTTAACTGTTGAGTCCAAGTTGGGGTTTTATGAGCTATTCTGTTATTTACTTATTTATTTTTAGGTTTTCGAGGTAGGGTCTCGCTCTAGTCCAGGCTAACCTGGAATTCATTATGTAGTCTCAGGGTGGCCTCGAATTCTCGGCAGTCTTTCCACCTCTGCCTCCCAAGTGCTGAATTAAAGACATGTGCTATACCCAGCTTTATCTATTTATCATTTTTTAATTTGGGTTTTTTTTCTAGACAGGGTCTCACTCTACCCCAGGCTGACCTGGAACACATTCTGTAGCTCCAGGCTGGCCTCAAACTCAGTGATCCTCCTAACTGAGCCTTCTGAATGATGGGATTAAATGCACGTGCCACCACACTAAGCTTGAAATATTTTATTCATTTCTAAAAATATTTTTATTTGTAAGCAGAGAGAGATAGAAGAGACAGTCAGAGAGAATGGTTACACCAAGGCCTCTAGCCACTGTAAATGGACTCCAGATGCATGTGCCATTTTGTGTATCTGGCTTTATGTGGGTACTGGGGAATCAAACTTGGGTTGTTAGGCTTTGTAGGCAAGCACCTTAACCATTGAGCCAGCTCAACAGCCCTTTATTTTTTAATATTTTTATTTGTATGTATGTGTGAGAGAGAAGGAGAGAGGGAGGGACAGAGAGAGAAAGGGAGAGAGAAAGAAAGTGAATGAGTATGCTAAGGCCTCTTGACTCTGCAAATGAACTCCAGCTGCATGCATCACTTCTGGCATCTGGCTTTATATGGTACTGGAGAATTGAACCTGGGGCAGCAGGCTTTGCAAACATGCTCCTTTAAATGATGACCCATCTCCCCAGCCCAAAGATATATGTGTGTGTATGCATGTATGTATGTACATACATGTGTACATACTGGTCCACTTTTTTTTTTAATCTTTATTATCAATAATTAGATACAGTGTATGAGCAAATCTTATGGTGGTACCCCATTTCCCTCCTCCCTGTTCCCAAACCACTGGGGGCCCTTCTTGGTGGGCTTACTGGATCAGTCCATGGAGTAGGTAGTTATGATTAGCTCATGAGGTAGCCTGGTCCCCCCCACCATTTTGTGTGTTGCTGAGGGGGGCAATGTCTCTGGATATTCTCCCCCACCATGGCTCTTACAATCTTTCCACCCCCTCTTCTGCTTAGTTCCCGGAGTCATGATGGGTGAGTTATTAAGTCTGGCTTTTTGTTTTTGTTTTTCGAAGTAGGGTCTTAGACTGACCTGGAATTCACTATGTAGTCTCAGGGTGGCCTTGAACTCATGGTGATCCTCCTACCTCTGCCTCTTGAGTGCTGGGATTAAAGGCGTGCGCCAGCACACCCAGTTCTTAAGTCTGTTTTATTGTTGAGATCTTAAGTGTCTCTGGACTTCTGCTTTGGGTTGTGTTGGATATCATTGGTGTCTGTCTCGATGACCTATTCTGGGTTATTGGACTTGGTGTGATGATAGGTCTCTTGTTTCTCTCAGGTTTCATTTTGGGCTTACATGATAGGCCCACTTTTTTTTTTTTTTCAAATCAAGGAATGATTTATTTATTTTAAAAACTTGCTGTGTGTGGTGATGCACACCTTTAGTCCCAGCACTCAGGAGGCAGAGGTAGGAGGATTGCTGTGAATTCCAGATCAGCCTCTGCTAGAATGAGACCCTTCCTCGAAAAACAAAAACAAAACAAAACAACAACAAGCCGGGCGTGGTGGTGCACACCTTTAATCCCAGCTCTTGGGAGGCAGAGGCAGGAGGATCACCATGAGTTCAAGGCCACCCTGAGACTACATAGTGAATTCCAGGTCAGCCTGGACTAGAGCAAGACCCTACCTCGAAAAAACAAAACAAAACAAAACAAAAAAACCCAACAAACAAAACAAAACAAAAAAACAACAAGACTGAAAACTTGATAGTCAGCAACCTTGGAAAGAGAAACAACAGGATTCAGAGCAAGATAAAGCTCCAACAATATCTAGCTTTTGCTTAACTCATTTGAACATAAATGATATAACAGTTAAAGCCAAGCCAAAATGGCTCCAGGTCTAACACTTTTGACTACAGTCTCTCTTCATGGAAAAACAGATGCTCACCTTGGGAGCAATGCGGACTCGCTTGTTATGTCGAGCAAGCTCTGAGGTCATGAGGGAAGCCGCCAGGGGCAAAGGTACCTTCACCGAGGGCTGTAATACCAGGGACTGGCTTACTGGGAATTGGATGGGCACCAGGTACGAGCTGACGCGCGGGAGCAGGGGTTTCATCTTCCGTCCTAGAAGAGAACAAGAGAGCTCAGAGGCAGCAGACCAGGGATCCACCTGTTCCTAGTCAAGGAGCTCTGCTCAATTATGGGCTCAGATCCCTTTGAGCTAGAGACAGAACCTGAAGGGATGCCGCAGAACCAGGAGGGGCTGGAAGCTTCCTCTCATACTCACGTGTGCCCAGTGGGAGCTCGGTTTTGATGGTCACGTTCCTGCGGAGCTCAGGATTGGGACGTTTCTGCTGCTGATTATGGCAGGTGATGAGAGAAAGAAGCCTGGGTTAATAAGATAAGGGGAGATGGGAGACCCCCACCGGCTTGAGCTGCTGCACTTGAATTAACTAATAGCACAGAAAGAAAAGGAATGGATGCAGATAGATACAATGTGCCCCGCCATGCTAGCAACAGGTGGATAGCACAGAGACATCCTATGGGAGGACAGTCCTACCCCTTGTCCGTGGTGTTCACTGCCCCCAGGGGAAGTAAACACTATCCACAAGACGAAACCAGCCTTGTCCTTGCAGTGGCAGGTCCTCCTGCAGGGCCCAACCTGCTCTGTTCTGCACTTTTTGTAGTGCTGTGTGTTTAGGGCTGGCAGCCACAGGGCCATCGTTCCCCTCCCCACATCACAGCTGGTCTCTGCCTACTAAAGCCATGCTGAGCAGTGAAAGGAAATAAGGCCAAGCCCCGAGCCAGAGGAAGAGAATCTTACTGATTCCAAGTGTTTGGGCGATTGTGGAGACCCTGGGTCCAGTGGCTGGTGGCGGCCAGGCATTGTGGGAGAGAAATGAGATACAGTTACCACCAGTGTGGTTGTTCTGACCAGACTGGGAAGAAACCTATCATGGGTGGGTGCCAAGGAACACCCTGGATGAAGGGACGCCATGGACAACTGTCCATCATAGGAGAACAGTCATAGCTACCAGCATCCTTATGGGCATTGAGAAGTGCCACAACTTCTTTCCAAAAAGCTGTTCTAGTGGCTCCATTTCTGGTCTCTAGCCTCAAGAAGGGCTTTTTCAGAGCAAGGTTTTCCAGATTGTATGACTTACCCAAAATGCTTATCCTATCCAGAAGGACTCGCTGAATCAGAAGCCCCAGGACAGGGGCTAGGAAGGTCTATTGTAACAAGTATCTTATCACAGGGGAGTCCTCTCTGGGCACCAGTCTAGCACAAAGAGTGTTATTCAGTTGTTGTCAACTATACCTAATACAGAGTTTTATGCAAGTCACAAACTGGCTAACTCTTGTCCCTTGATCAAATATGAATGCCCTAAGAATTTGTTCCTTTTTTTTGTCTTGCTTTTTGAGGCAGGGTCTCACTGTAGCCCAGACTGACTAGGAACTCACTCTAATCCAAGGCTGGCCTTGAACTCACAGCAATCATCCTACCTCTGCCTCCCAAGTGCTGGGTGCTAGCACACCCAGCAAATTTGTTCCTTTTAAGGTGGCTCTATGACCTCCAGCTTTGGCTCTATCTAGGTGAAATCAGGACCCACCTTAAACACCTGATCCAACGTCAAGTAGCGATTGGCACTGGGGTGAATAGTCCAAAAGGAGACCTTGCCATTGGCAGATGTCTCCCGAACAAACATGTCATGGAGAGAAAGGTTGTGACGAATAGAATTCTGAAAGAGAAAGATGATCAGTTTTCAGTTAGTTTTGTTTAGCTTTAGAAGCATCAGCTTTTTAGTTAATTGGGAAGGGGAGGCTCTGTCCCCCAAAATTTTCTAAGGTCCTTATAACCTATCTGTTGGCAACTATCTCCCTCATATGCCACACTGCAGCGAGAACATCAGCATATTCCACTGGAAATGAAGCTTGGTGCCACTCCTTAAGTTGGTGATTAAAACTCAACAACAAAGATCCATCGTGCCCACATGGCCCCCAAGCTGAAAATGGGAACTCTGTGTGAGAACTTTATACCCACAACTTTTGCCCCAACAAAGAGGAGAGCGATGATAGGCAGTGAGACCCCTGTGTTTTCCAGAGATGTCCCCAAAGCAGGTTCTTCGGCATCAGGAGGAACGAGAAGACTGTTGTCCATGGCACAGTCCATGGAGAAAGGTCCAAAAGTACAACAGTATCATTAAAAGAATTTCTGGGCTGAGGAGATAGCTCAGCACTCAGGAGAGCCTGCCATGTAAGCCAGAGGACTGAGAGAGCCTGAGAATGTTCAACTCCCAGAACTCACATATAAAATTGGGCATGGTCACGTAGGTCTGTAACCCAGTGTGTGTTTAAGAGCAGGCGGGTAGAGACCAGAGAATTGCCAGGGCTTGCTAACCTTAAAAAAAATCCCAGCAGCTCCAGGTTGCAGGAGTGACCCTGTGTCAAGGAAGTATACAGTGACTGACATAGAAAGGCACCCAAAGTCCTCCTCTGGCTGCCACACACAAATGCATGACAAGTGCATCTACACACACTCTACCTTTGAGCTATATCCCCAGCCTGGCAAATCCTATTTCTATCTAAAAGCCAATAAAAAGTTTTCATTGTTGGCTGGAGAGATGGCTCAGTGGTTAAAGATGCTTGCTTACAAAGTCTGATGGCCAGGGTTCAATGCCCCAGTACCCACATAGAGCCAGATGCACAAAGTGGTACATGCATCTGAAGTTCATATTCAGTGGCAAGAGGCCCTGGCATGCCTATTCCCTCTCTTTCATTCTCTCTCTCTCTCTCTGCTTGCAAATAAATAAATAAAAGTTTTCAATGTAATGTCAGCAAAAGAAGAGAAGTGGAAAGAGCTGGGATGTAGCCTAGTGGTAAAGTTTGCCTAGCATGAACAAGGCTCTGGGTTCAATCCCCAGCATTGCAATAAAGGAAAAAGAGCCTTTTTCCTTTGATCCCAGCAGTTGGGAGGCAGAGGTAGGATGATCAGGGTGAGTTTGAGCAAACCCTGAGACTACATAGTAACTTCCAGGTCAGCCTGGGCTACAGTGAGACCCTACCTTGGAAAATCAAAAAGAAAGAAAAAAAAAAAAAAGGAAAGAAAAAGCAAAGACTCAGACAGCCTAGAAAAACACTAAGACCGTGAAATCAGCAGCATGACAGGTGAGTGAGGAAGTGGGAAACAGATTAAGTTGAGATGAGTGTGAAGGAGTTCTGCTATGGGGGAAATGAGACAAACAAAAGACCACCTTGCCTTGGAACTAAATACCTGTCAAAAAAATACTTCATGCCGAGCATGGTGGCGCATGGCTTTAATCCCAGTACTCGGGAGGCAGAGGTAGGAGGATCGCCATGAGTTCAAGGCCACCCTGAGACTACATAGTGAATTCCAGGTCAGCCTGGGCCAGAGCGAGACCCTACCTCGAAAAACCAAAAACAAACAAACAAACAAAAAAACCAAAAACTTCATGCTGGGTATGGTGACACACACCTGTAATCCCAGCACCGGGAAGGCAGATAGGAAGACTACTGTTAGTTTGAGGCCAGCCTGGTACTACAGAGTGAATTCCAGGTCAGCCTGGGCTACATTGAGACCCTATTTCGAGAAAAAAAAAATTAGAACAAAACAAAAACTTGTGGCTCTGATATTGAATTATGTGAGCTACACTGAAATCACATGCATAAATGAAGAAAATACCTGCCCAGCTGGCAGTCTTGGCTATTTGGAATTACACTTTGAGGCCAGCTTGGGCTACACAGTAAGACTGTCTCAAAACAAGAGAAAAAGAAAAGAAAAAGCCCTGCCCACTAAAAATAATCTAACATTATAGAAAATTAATCTTGGAATCATGAGGCTTTCTCCCCATTAAAACCTTTCCATAAAACGGCTTAGCCTCCAATGGCTGGTCAGAGCGGCACGCACTGAAGTCTCTCCACAAACTTTTAGCGACAAACAATATGGCTACTGAGCTCTAACGGACAACACTGTCTAGACTCAGTCGGTTCAAGTCATACCTGTTTATAGTTCTAGCATCCTTTATCTTTTGCTGTGGCCCAAGCACCACACACACACTGTAGTGTAGCACAAGAGACAGACTGTTGGGCCAGTAGAAACTTGACTTTGGTTGTTAGGGGACACAATACCTTCCAGCCTGGCTTGGCGATGTACTTAAAGTAGGGGAAGTGGTCCTCAATCCAAGTGTAGATGTCTTTCAGGGTCATGCGCTTTCTCTCAGTGCTGTTGATGGCAAACTGTATCATGGCCATGTAAGAGTAGGGTGGCCGTTCGGCCACAGAGTCCTGCCATGATGCTGGTGCTTCTGCAGACTCTTCCACCTGTGCCAAGAAGCCAAAGGGAAAGAGAAAAAGGAATGACACATAAGTTCACAAGAACTACCCCCATGCCAGCCCCTAGAATAGGCTAGAATGTACTAGAATCAAACTCACCTGAAAGCATAGTGGAATAAAAGCTAGGATTAGGAAGGCTCTTTGTCTAGACTCCAGCCAATTGGGAACTGCTTCCCTGCCATCATCATTCACTTGGTGGAAGATATTATCTAATAGTAAGAAAGTCTCGCCCCTTCTCTGATTGGAGTATATACTATGATTCTCACTATGATTCTCAAAAGCACTGATTTTGTACTAATTCAGTACATCTTCAGACATGCAGCTCAAGGGTCCAAGGTCTTTGTTCATTTTTACTCCTGCTGTGATTGAAGGAACCCATCTCACTTCAATGTTTGTTTGAAAGAAAGTCTCAAGACTAAGTCTGTTTAAGAAATTGACATAGGGCTGGAGAGATGGCTCAGCGGTTAAGGCACTTACCTCCAGTGCCCAAGGCCCTGGGTTCAATTCCCCAGGACCCACATACGGTTCAATTCCCCAGGACCCACATAAGCCAGACCCACAAGGTGGTGGCCCTGGTGCGCTCTCTCTCTCTCTCTCTCTCTCTCTCTCTGCTTGAAAATGAATATTTTAAAAAATTGACATAGAACATTTACTATTTAACTACATATACTTCTGTTTTTAAAGACTTTTGAATGGTTAAAGGTATAGAAGAGAATTTAAATGTGTGATATTATTAACTATAAACAAATAAAAACATTCCAAGCTGGGCATAGTGGCTCACACCTGTAATGACAGCACTTGGGAGGTTGAGGCAGGAATATCATGAGTTCATAGCAATCCTTGGTTACATAGTGACACACTGTCTCAACACTTCCTCTCTAAACAAAATAATCCAAACTCTATAAATGGGCCAATTGGGTCAGATTAAGTTTGACTGCTGGAGAAGTATGAAAATTCACATCTAATTCACTTTGTTTTGTTTTGTGTGTATGTGTGATGTAGTGTGGCATCCCATATACTCGCCTATGCCAGAGGGTGCCCCCCCATGGTGTCAGAGTGGAATATTGTTCCGCTTCACTGGTCTGATAATGGAGCATGTGGGGCTCCAAGGATTCTCAGGTCTCTGCTCCCCTGTGGGAGCACATGGCCACACCCACATGTTTATGTTGGATTTGCAGATTTGAATTCTGGCAGCCTCAGGCCCTCAAGCTTGCACAGGAAGTAGACCTAATCACTTTAAATTTTATCATTTATTTGCATGTGAATATATTCATGGTGTGCTGGGGCTTCTTATCATTCCAAAAAAACACTTGTGACACTTTTTGCATCTGGCCTGCATAGGTTGATTGGGAACTGAACCTAGGCCTTGAGCTACCTTCCCAGGCCTTGAAGTATATCTTTTTAAAAAATATTTTATTTATTTATTTATTTGTAAGCACAGAGAGAGAGAAAGAGAGAAGGAGAGAGAAGAAAGACAGAATGGGCGCACCAGGGCCTCTAGCCGCTGCAAACTCCAGATGCATGCGCCACCTTGTGCATCTGGCTTTATGTGGATACTGTGGAATTGAACTCGGGTCCTTCTGCTTTACAGGCAAGTGTCTTAACTGCTAAACCATCTCTCCAGCCCTACGGTATATCTTTTAATAAAACTATCTTGATTTGTTTTGTATATTATTAAAGATGCTATAATAGTTTCAGGCCATCTTGGTCTACATGAGGAAACTGTCTTAAAAAAAAGTCATAAGATCCCAGACTTTACTAAGTAGCTCAAAAGATATACAGAGCTGCAGCAGTTAAAGCACTTGCCTGCAGAGCCTAATGATCCACATAAAGCCAGATGGACAAAGCGGCACATATGCATCCTAAGTTTGTTTGTGGCAGCTAGAGGGCACAAACAAACTTCTGCTTGCAAATAAATGAATGAAAACATTTTTTCAACCCAGTGCAGTGGCATATGCCTTTAATCCCAGCATTCAGCTAGTATACACAAGGATCTAGGTTCAGTCCTAAGTACTAACACCAGAGCTTAAACATTCTGTTCCAGTCAGGTGTGGTGGTACACACCTTCAATCCCAGCACTTGGGAGGCAGAGATAGGAGGATTGCCATGAGTAAGACCCTACCTCAAAAACCAAAACAAACAAAACATATTCTGTTTCAGAAATCCCCTTAATCCATTTTTCTTTTTAGAAATTCCCTGCACTGGCTCTGACTTCCCAGTAAGTGACAGAAGCATTCACCTTGACCTGACTCTGTTCCAGGTGATAATTCTCCTTTTCCTCCATCTCTTGCTTGATGCCACAGGAGCCCAGCCCGTCAGAACTCATCTTTCCAAGCCACTGGATGTTGGTTAAGCTGTTCTCCAGTGCGTAGCCTGCTGCCTCACCGCCAGCTAGAGAGGAAATGACCCAAAGCCCTATTAGCAGCCTAATCAGATGCCCAGTAGCTCCGTTAGAATCAATGTGACTACAGAATCACCCTCCCTTGGAAACACGGAACACATGATTGCGGCTCCATGATGGGCTTCAGGAGAAATTCAAGAGCAATAACCATAGCCATCTGTGAAGGCACCATTTGGCTATCTGCACAAACAAAATCACTTTTCTTCCCCAAGCTTCAGTTTACACCTTTATTAAGATAGATTTATTTATAGAGTGAACACAAAGAATAAATTTTTAAAAAATCCTTTTCCAACATAAAAAAAGGCAATAAAGCCGGTTGTGGTGTCATATGCCTTTAATCCCAGCATTGGAGAGGCAGAGGTAGGATCCCTGTGAGTTCCAGGCCAGCCTGGGACTACAGAGTAAGATCCAGGTTAGCCTGGGCTAGAGTGAGACCTTACATTGAAAACAGCAAACAGAAACTGGCAATGGAAATGCCACACTATAATTGTAACCCTTTCAACAGTGCCCAGAGGATCTGCCTCGCGGTCTCAAGATGAGGAAAAAAATGAGCTTTGGCCTTGGTTAAGCCTAGCTGCCCGCCTGTTGCAGGTATCACCATGACTGACTAAAGACCTTGGCGACGGGAAGACCAGCTTTTTCACCCCTGTGCCTTGCAAGCCACATACCACAGCTCTCCCGTTTCAGCCCTGGCAGGGTTCCAGGTGACCTGGGAACATTCACAGGCACAGGCTTTGGTCCCAGCGTCTCAGTGACCACCTCTGTCTTTTTGGCATCGTTGCTGGCTTGTGCTTGAGGCTGGGCTCCCGGAGGGTGAGAGG
>PVHP010049983.1:0-11960 GCA_004024765.1 Zapus hudsonius
TTCCATGATACAAAAGTATTTTAAAATATACTGTGGCTACGCCAGGTGTGGGGGCTCATGTCTGTAATCCCAGAATTTAGGAGGAGGAGATGGGGAGATCACAGTGAGTTAAAGGCCATGCTGGTCTCTACATAGTGAGTTCAGGATAGCCTGAGCTACAGAGTAAGTGTCCTGTCTCTCAAAAAACAAAACCATATATATATGTATCTCTCTCTCTATCTATCTTTGCTTAGACAACCTCCCCTCTATCCATATCAGGTTAATGAGGTCAAGACAACTGAACAAGAAATGAAAGCTATTATCACTCAGGAATCAAATATGCCCTCTCAGTGACTCCCATATACATTTCTTTCCAGAAAGTTATTCACTTTTAAAAATATTTATTTATTTATTTAGAGAGAGAAAGAGAATGGGCACACCAGAGCCTCCTGCCATGGCAGACTAATTCCGGACACATGCGCTTCTTTGTGCATCTGGCTTTACATGGGTACTGGGGAGTCAAACCAAGCCCATTAGGCTTTGCAAGCAAGCACCTTTGACCACTGAGCCATCTCTCCCACCCCAGGTTATTTACTTTTCCTGAAATTCACTTTCTTTCTCTCAAGGCTTTCCAAAGCATCTCCAAAACACCTTTGCAGTTACCATTTCTGTAATAGCATAATGAGACACAAAGAATAAATAGAAGTCCGTTTGCAGCTTTGGGCAGCATGAAAAGACCCTAAAAAGCATCACTCATATATTAAGCGAGCAGTGACACATTTTTCAGGAAGCTAAGGAAAAGCAATTCTCCATACTCAGGAGTTTTCAGGTTGTAAAATACATTATTTAAATGATGAAAATATGGAGAAGCAATAATGGCTGCCCTTTCCTATGACATTTCTCTAGAAAAAGTATGGCTATCTCACAATATTCTCAACAGGTGTTCTTAATTGCCTGAGAGAAAATAGCTTCATATTTGGAATTTAAGGCTCCTGCATCAAAATCTCCCTGATCTGAGTGCATTTGTAAATCTGAAGGTCAAGACTATAAAGATGTGTGCAGTAATTTAATTCTTAGAGACCATTTGGCCGTGATTACCTTTAAAGTTAAATTTGTCTGCTTGGCTCAGTGCAAAGCAGCTAATTAATAGCCACACATAATTCTTCTGGACATCACTCCTTTGAATGTCCAGCTTCAGCTCAGAGGGTGTCAGCCAGGACACTTGGATCCTTTCTGTATTATATCCAAGTTAATTTATTAAAAATCTTAGAGACGGACCAGTAGATTTTGTGGCATTTCCTGTGAAAACCTAAGTGACATTAAAATCAAAATTTAAGACACCATGGAGCATTTTGCAAATAGTCTTCTGGTATGTGTCTCAAAATTGTATTTAGTACCTGCATTAGAAGCAACTGGTGTGCTAACTATGTATGAGATTCCCAGGCCCTCTCTTGACACTGGCCAGGTCCTCTGCATTCTTAGCAGGCATATCAGGTGACTGATTTCATGGTTATGATCAAGATTTTAAGAACATGGGCTGGAGAGGTTGCTCAGTGGTTAAAGCACTTGCCAGGATCAATTCCCAGTACCCAGGTAAAGCCAGATACACAAAGTGGTGCATGAATTTGGAGTTAGTTTGCAGTGGCTGGAGTCCCTGGCACACCCATATTCGTTCATTCTCTTTCTTTCTCTCCCTGCAAATAAATAAATAAAAATAAAAGATTTCAAGTACACAAAGTTTCTCCCAAGTGGAAGAGAAGGATAGAGAAGCAAGTTGCATAATGACACCAGAAATATGCCATCAGTCAGATCCCACACATGGTATGCTCTAGGGTAGGGAGTTCAAGACCAGTCTGGACTACAAAGATTATCTCCAAAACAAACAAAACAAAAACCAAGTTGATGAATGTGTCAACAAAGTACTGTTCCATACACAGAAAGATTACCCACCTATGAAATGAACTGATGTCTGGGAAAACCTTAGAAACATTAATTTTAAGTAAAAAAACAGCCCTATCTGGGTGTTTCCATTTCCATGGTAAAATCAGAATAGGCAAGTCAATGGAGACAGGGTGAATATGTTTGCCAAAGGCCAGAGGTTTCTTTTTGGAAGAAAATGTTTACCACAAAAACGTTGTGAAATTAGACAATAGTGATGATTATGAAAACCACTGATTTGTGCATAGAAAAGGGTGACTTTTATAATACCTGCATTAAATCTCAAAAATTGTTATAAAAAAGGAGATAATTTTTTTCCAGACTAAAAGAGGCTTAAAAGATGAAACATTACAAGTGATACAATGTGTAGACCTTGTTTGAATGCTATAAAACGACATCTTAATTGGGTATCTGAGGACAAACTTGGAGTCGTTAATATTCTTAGCCATCACCCTGGTATTGTTGTCAGGTATGCCTTTTCTTTTGAGATGAATGCTGAAATATTTAGGAGTGAAATAACAGGATGTTTGAGATTTGTTTTTAAAAAAAAATGGCAAAAAAGAGTGATAGATGGGACCCGGATGTGAAATAAACGATTGAGGTTAATGACTGTTACCTGGAAGACAAATACTCAGGAGCTCCTTGAACTCTCCCTTTTGTTCATATTTAGCAATTTTCATAATAAAAACTTAAGAATATAATTAGACATAGTGGTGCAGACCTGTAATCCCCAGCTACTCAGGAGGTTGAGGCAGGAGAATAGCCAGTTCAAGACCTATCTAGGTGAGTTTAAGGCCAGCCTGGACAACTTAGTAAGATACTATTTTAAAATACAAAGTAAACAAGAGGGACAGGCAGTGGTAGAGCATGTGAGAGAGGTGCTAGGTTCAATCCCCAGTACTGCTAAAACCCAGAAAAGCCTGGGCAGAGAGGGGCATGCCTGGAATCCCAGCACTCAGCCCTTGAGAGGTTGAAGCAGTATGATAGCAATTTGAGGTCTACCTATGCAACTTAGAGAGAGCTGATCTCAAAATAAAATAAAGAGGGGCTAAGAATAGAGTAGTGGTAAAGCACAAGGCCCTGGGTTCAATCCTCAGAAAAAGTTAAGAATAAAGGAACCTAGAGTTTTCTGATCACCTTCAGATGTTGTTTAATTAATTAATGAACTAATTAATTAATTTGAAAGGGAAAAAGAGAGAATAGGCACACTGGGGCCTCTTGATACTGGAAATGAACTCCAGACACATGCAGTACTTTGTGTATCTGGCTTTCCATGGGTATTAGGGAATGGAACCAGGACCATCAGGCTTTGCAAGCAAGCACTTTTTTGTTGTTATTTTTTCAAGGTAGGGTCTTGAATTCACTATGTAGGTAGGGTCTGGAACTCACTATGTAGTCTCGGGGTGGCCTTGAACTCATGGCAATCTTCCTACCTCTGCCTCCCAAGTGCTGGGATTAAAGGTGTGCACCATGTCTGGCTGCAAGCAAGCACTTGAAACCACTGAGCCATCTGCCCAGCTCACCTTCAGTTGTTGTAATTCCAAAACTTTCAGTTGTAGGATTGAATACCAGCAGAGGTAGGAGAAGGATGAAAGGACATTATCAGAAGCGGGTCATTGCTTATGAGATTTTTCAAAAGCAAGCTGGAAGGAAGAGGACTGAATAGCTCCATTTACTAGGGGAAATGGATGGACAGAGTAGGAGAGGCTCTGAGCTCACGGTTCCTTGGTGATTTAAAACAGAAAGATCATTCAGATTCCTCGAGAGCCACTTGAGATTTGATGAGGATGAAATCACTGTAAACTAAATCATTAGTGGACAGTTAATTTGAGCAATTAATTGCACATGGAGATAAATCTTATATTTTTGTATTTTGATGTATTAGGTTAAACATTTTATTGAGAGGGGATTTTTATGGTGATATAGGGTTCCTAGAACCCAACTTCTTCATACACACAATTATACTGTCATGCTAAACCTGTGGTAGGAGGCTAACACAAATTAGCACCTTCCCCCACCTCCAGTCCTGGAGATCACACAATGGATCTTCTGCCTCAAGAGAATGTAGACAGCTGGCACTTTTAGAGCCTGTGCAGGTCAGGGAACTTTTCTGCAAGTTGATCCACCTTCTTTTGAGAGGAGGCAAATGCTGGAGGTGACCTCTGGGGCCTTGGACATACTAAGCACATATTCCACTGCTGAGCTATACCCCCAGCCAATCCACCATTTTTTTTGAAACTTTTAATTGGTATCATCCATACAACATGCCATGAGAAACCCACCATTTATTTTTTATATATCTTTATTATTCAAAATTACATACATTGTATGGGCAAAAATTGTATTGGTATCCCATTTCCCTCCTCCCTGTCCCCAACACACTGGGTATCCTCCTCAGTGGGGTGAATCACTAAAAGTAATTTGATTTATATGGCAGGATCCTTGGGACCCAGAACCACACTCCTCCGCTACTCACCCTCCAAATGTGGCTGAGACCTTTTGTCTAGTTTTGACAATTGGATCTGTCTCCCAGTGATGTGTTAGGTCTCTTATAGTCAGCCCTGCTTAGAAGTCACATTGTTCAATTTCAGTTTGGGGGCCTGGACTCAGTTTTCTGATCCTGGACAGAGATAGCAGAAAGAACAACTGAACAGGGAATTCACAAGCCTGAAGCCAGGTCACACTCTACTTGCAGTTCAGCACTCAGTCCATTTTCTTGGGCAAGTTCTTAACCTCTCTGGGTCTCAGTGGGTACAGAGATTACTTTTGTTGTTAGGACTGTAGAGCGGGGACACACACAACACAGAAGAGAGGTGTTATCACAAGAGAGAGTTCTGGGTTTTTGTTGTTGTTGTTGTTGTTGTTTTTGTTTGTCAAGGTAGGATCTCACTCTAACCCAGGCTGACCTGAAATTCACTGTGTAGTCTCAGGGTGGCCTTGAACTCATGGTGATCCTCCTACCTCTGCCTCCAGAGGGCTGGGATTAAAGGCGTGAGCCACCACGCCCGGCTCTTTTTTTTTTAAACTTTCTATTGATAGCTTCCATAATCACAGATCATAAGCCATTATGATTCCCTCCCCACCCTCCATCATATCCCCTCCCCCTCTCAATTAGTCTCTGTTTTGTTTTGGCGTCATCATCTTTTCCTCTCATTAAGTGTAGGGATTATCAGGCACGGCAAAGTCATGAATCTCAAGGCCATTTTGTGTCTGGAAGTTTGTGTTCTAAGCAGTCCTCCCCTTCGTTTGGCGAGGGTTCTGTCTTGATTTCAAGTCAGACCTTGCTAATGCCACAATTGCCACAGGGGGTGTGAAGGTCAAGGATGTGTGAGTGGCTATGGGAGCTGTGAGCTACACCTTCTTGTAAAGCACTGTGTTCTGATATTGTATTCCTGCAACTAACAATGCTCAACCTTATAATAAGGTTATGTCCCCAGTACATCTGTCTAGAGTTGAAAGTACTGTAAGTGGAAAATGCATTTTAATACATCTAGCAACCTAGTTTATTTAAATGTGCTCAGAATGCTTACATTAGCCTACAGTTGGGCAAAATAGAATCATCTAATGCAAAGTCAATTTTACAGTTTAGTGCTGAACAGCTCATACAATTTACTGAAATAGAATGAGTGTGTGGGTCCTGGAAGCAGGGTTTCTACTGAATGCATGTCACTTGCCCACCATCGTAAATTAAAAACAATAAATGTAACCATTGGAAGTTGGCGGCCATCTGTGCTTACAAAGGACTAAACCTGGCTTTATTTTCTGTAAGGAAAGTCACTATGTAGATAATGGATGCTTGCTGGAAAGAGTTTAAATGATATCTGAAAACAAAAACAAAAATTAAAGACACATAAAATGCTCCTACTATAAAAAGAACTAATATTGTTAAAAAAAACTAATTTTTTTTTTTTGGTTTTTCGAGTTAGGGTTTTGCTCTAGTCCAGGCTGACCTGGAATTCACTATATAGTCTCAGGGAGGCCTTGAACTCAAGGCAATCCTCCTACCTCTGCCTCCCGAGTGCTGGGACTAAAGGTGTGCGCCACCACACCTGGCAAAAAAAAAAAAAACAAAAACCTAATATTTAAAATTTTTGTTGGGGCAGGAGAAATAGCTCAGTGGTTAATTCACATGCCTGCAAAGCCTGATGACCTGGGTTCAATTCCCCAGAACCCACATAAAGTCAGATGCACAAAGTGGTGCATGCATCTGGAGTTCATTTGCAGGGGCTAGAAGCCCTGGTACTCTCTCTTTCTCTCTCTCTCTTTCTCATTCTCTCTCTAGATGCTAATAAATAAATAAAATATTAATAATAAGTTGTTTCTATACTTAACAGGCAGGGGAGATACCATGAGTACAAAGGTGGTTTCCCAGGGTGTGGCTTACCCATTACACTCCGATGTGCAATTTCCCCAAATGCTGGAAACTCAACTGCATCATTTGTGGTAGTGGGCTCTTTGTTTGCATTCTGAGAAATAAAAAAATTGTTAATTTGCACGTGTGTGCATATATATATATTGCTGCACCAAGTTCTCTTGCTGCTACAAATGAACTCCAGATGCATGCACCACTTTGCTTTATGTGGGTGTTGGGGAATTGAACCTGGGTTGACAGGCTTTGCAAACCAGCACCTATAACCACTGAGCCATCTCATTAACCTCAAGAGAACTAACATTTTTAGTAAGCATGTTTTCACACATATAGACTATCGAAGCACATATGTACAAATACATAGTGTGTGTGTATGTGTGTGTATTATAGGATATGTGTGGTTTTATCATAGATGCTTTCTCTTTTATTCTCACTCCTTCCAGGACTGCCATCATTCTCTATCCTGCAGATAAGCACATAGATAGATGCTGGATACTGAGGAATGAGTAGGCGTTAAGGAGAGGTGATAGGCAGTCCCCACACAAAGAACAGCGCATACAAAAGCAAGAAGCAAGAGGTAACTCAGAGAATGGTTTCTTGACATCAACATGTCTACACAGCACCTGGGGATTTGGGTGAGATGTGGGTTCTGAATGAGCAGGTTCCCAAAGGAGAACTGAGGGTCTGTGCCTCTAACAGAGCATCTAAGTGACCCCCATGCCTATGGACCTCATTCTGAGCAAGGGATAGCAGCTGTGCTACTTAATAGCGTTCCTCCTACCTCTGCCTCCAGAGGGCTGGGATTAAAGGTGTGTGTATGCCACTACCTCCAGCCAAAGAGTACTGAGAATTTTTTCCTTTTTTGAGGGTAGGGTCTTGCTTACCCAGGCTGACATGAAATGCACTCTAGTCTCAGGCTGGGATTAAAGGTTGAGTAAATCATGGTGACCCCCACCGTAGCCCTTGTGGACCGTCTACCTGAACTCTGAATAATCGGGGAACACGGGCAAAGGCTGACCCGGGGGAGCCAGAACAAGACACGCCGCTCTGGCAGTTTGGGCGATGTAGGCCGGCCTTCTTCAGGGACCTGGCCGCCGGGACCCCACCACGAAGCTGCACGAGCCGCAAAGGGCGGAAGACCCGCCTCGGGGAGCCAATGGCCTGTCCCGTCCCGCCTACGTCCCGAAAATCCCCCCAGTGATTGGCTGTCCCTCCGTCCCTTCGTAGAGTCTCCTGGGATTGACTATCTGCCACCTTGGTCCCGCCCCTCTGAGAGTCTTCCCGGGGATTGGTTGCTCGTCTCACGATGCTTCCGGCCACGCCCCCTCATGGAGCGCGGTGATTGGCTGCAACCCGCCCCGCCCATCCGCTCCGCTGCTGGTATCCGCTGAGCGCGCGGAGCCTCGGCCTTTGGGCGCGTGGGGCCGGTGGTGAGTGCTCGCGCTCGCGATCTCGGGTGGGCAGGGGTCTGGGTCCTCCTCCCGCGTCCCCTGCGAGCTTTGCCCGCCCGGAGCTTCGCTGCTCCCGGCGGCCAGAACGGAGGGGTAGAGTAGCGCTCGGCGGCCCGGTTGGCGGGCGGGCGGACGGACGAGCCCGGCCCGGGGTTGCTCGAGATACAACCCCCGCGCGGGCCCAGGAGGCCTTCCCGGAGCCTCGGGCCCGGGACGACTTGGCGCTTTGTCTCCCCAGGCCGCGTGCTGCAATCGGGGCCGCCGCGGGACGTGGACGGTCGGCTCTCGTCGCAGGTAATGTCCCCGGGGCGCAGGCACGTGGCCAGCGGGCAGGGCGGGCGCCCTTTCCTGTGCCCTTGTAAGGTTGCCCGTACCTTAGGAGGCTAACACAGAAGGGTAGAGGAACGCTCCATAAAACCCAGAGAGGAGACGGCAGACTCCTCCTTGGATCCTGTCTGGAGTCACAGGTTAAACTGGAAAAAAAAAAAACTTTTTTCCTTTTTTTTTTTTCCCCTCGAGGTAGGCTCTCTTTAGCCCAGGGTGGCCTCGAACTCAGCCATCCTCCTCCCACGGATTAAAGGCTTGCACTACCCGTAGCTGCTGTGAGGAATAAATGTTGGGTTATGATTTTAGTAATTTACGGTTTTCCTTGAAGCCAGGAAGTAGAACACGCTTATTCATAAGACTTTACAAATGTGAAGATCCCTCAACTAAAAACTTGCATTCTTTCTATAGGTTGGAAACAGCTACAAGCCATCGAAGCTGGGATGGCCTGATGTTGGCGCTTCAGCTGTTCTGCCCGTCATTACTGCACTACAGTTCCCAGTGGGGAACTGTTCTCAAATGCGGGAGCCAGGGTCCGTGCACTGTTTGAAATTAGAGCAGAGTAATTGTCAGGTCAGTAGGCTTCATGGTCCCAGTTGATTGATTCTCACCACTGAGGTAGGTGCTACAGAAGAAGAAACAGGAGCTTGAGGTTTCCCCATACAGAGTTCTGTCTTCAACAATCAATTTTAAAAAATATATTTTATTTCATTTTCAAGCAGAGAGTACGAGAGAGCACCAGGGCCACCACCTTATGGGTCTGGCATATGTGGGCCCTGGGGAATTGAACCCTGGGCCTTGGGTACTGGAGGCAAGTGCCTTAACACAGAGCCATCTCTCCAGCCCTCAATAAGCAATCTTGCATATGTATATTGGATTGTGTAAACAGATGGACTCGATGGAGTTCAGACTTCTTGGTAGAACAGTGACAACATAAGATTAGGTGTCTTGAGGGGGGGAAGCCGTTGACTTTGCAGCTGGGAGTGTAGAAATAGCACGTAAGGGACAAATATATTAAAATACATGAATAACAGGTGGAGAAACACTGCACATAGGAAGAAATGGAACAGGCTGGCAAGAGGCATGCTAGGTCAGGTTCATTCCTAGCTAGTACAGTTAGCATATGTAGCAATATTCTGTATGCCAATAACATTTTAAATCTTTAAGGGTTTTTCATATTTTGAATCTATTGGCTATTTCGTGCCTTGTATTACCTGTTATACTCAGCCTTATAAGCTTTTTAAAAAGAAACCATGAACACACCAGGGCCTCTTGATGCAAACTCCATACACTTGGGTGTGTCTGGCTTTATATAGGTAGAGGGGAATTGAACGTAGGCATGCACACCTTGCAAGCAGCAAAAGCCTTTAGCTGTCACCCCAGCGTAAGATGATTCTTTAGTGGCTATGTTGTGTGCATGGTGGGAATAGATCAGCCCACATTAGTGGGGGCATTTGTAACTGAAAGTAGGGATGGCTGGTCAGGAAATGCCCGTAATATACAGGAGCTGAAGGGGTATGGGTCAGTTCTGTGCATATATAGGTAATTCCATAGGTCCTAGGTGGGGTGACGTCTCATGCACTCGTGTCATTTGTATCAGGAGTGCATTAAGTGGGGTGTTTCTGGGTGCTGTCATGACAGCTTTAAGACCAGGTGGATTGTAGTCAGATCACGTTTCTGCTCATGCTCAGCCCATCTGAGTTACCTGGGTGAGCTTGTGGAAGTCTGTTTGCATCAGTGCAGCCCTAGAAGGACTTGGGCCTTCTGACTAGGTAGGGTGGTAATTGAAGGCTTTTTGATGTTAAAAAGTTTCAGTGAATTCACAAGCTGCCAGGTGGAGCTAGGATACATAGCTTTCTAGTCAGGATGAAATTGAGTAAGCAAGCTTGAGTGTTTTAGCCTCAGCATTATTTAGAGGTACTGAACTGCCAAGGTGTGGAGCTCTAGTGAAGACTGTCCTGGAGAGGGGCTTGTAGGTCCTATCCTGGCTCCTAGGTGGTGCATTCTTTACAGACAGGATTAGATGCAGGATCTTGAACTAAGATGATGCTGGATGATCCCTGTGGGCCTGAACAATCCCTCTTAAGGGATTTCATGTCCCTGCATTCCTGTGAGAAGCAAGTGGTCTAGACTGCAGTAATGAGGCAGCCACCCAGAACTGGTAGGTAGTGTATTTCATCCAGGTGGTAATCCATGGGGGGCACTTGTTTTGAGCCAGTGGAACTTCAGACATGGCCTTGTGAGTGTGAGCCTGTTTTAAGCTAGCAAGTTCGGTGATTAGTAACCACAGGCCAAGAACATAATTATTGCTGAGGTTAAAACCTCACTACACCAGACTACCTCTAACTGTTAGTGCCTTATCAGTGTGTAGGAACAGAAAAGGCGTTTTTCAGAGACATTTGACTAGACATTAATCATCAGAGATGACTAGGATTAGCAACTGTCTCCCAATACCAAAATTGTAACAGTTGAGTTACATGGTGGTGCACGCCTGTCATCTTTGCACTCAGGCAGGAATGCAAGTTTGAAGCCAGATTGGTCTACGTAGTGAGTTACAGACCAGCTAGGGCTACATACTACATAGCAAGACCCTATCAAAGTTAACAGCTGGGGCTCAGCATTAAGGGCGCTTACTTGGAAAATCTAATGCCCAGTACTTCAGGAAGTATGTACATTTAATAGGTTTCATTTATGTAATAAAATACCAGGCTATACATTCAGTAGATGAAAATAGGAAGATTCTGTATTTGTTACATGTGTACGCTATACAACTTGGGCCAGCAGTGTTCCAGAGGTATATTGGCCATTAAAATGAGAAGTTGTCCATAAGCCCTGTTTGGGCTCATGCTCTAAACATAAACTTGAGTCTCTGGGAAGTTTTAAACATGGTTTAGGAAAGCTGATCTAAGGGTGAGCCACTCAGGGATGGCATGTCTTTCATTTTGTAATTTTTTGAAATTTCATTTGCAAGCAGACAAGAGAACAAATGGGTTTGCTACGGCCTCCAGCCAATGCAAAGGAACTACACTTTGCATCTGCCTTTTTACGTGGGTACTGCGGAATTGAGCCCAAGTCCTTTGGCTTTGCAGGCAAGTGCCTTAACCACTGAACCATCTCCAGTTGTAATTTTGGTGTGTTTAGGTTGCAAGGATGTAATGGGAGGCCAAAGAGGTTTGTACTTAACTCAAATTTACTTTTCTGGGAAAGAATAAATAGCACATGCTTCGATCCCCTCCTAAAATGTTCCCTGACAAGAGAATATGTTTTCTAATCTGTAAAACCATTTTCATACTAGAAAGAACATATCAACTGACATAAATTGACATAAATTTCTAATGCTTTCATATTAAAATGTTTGAACAAAAACTACCAGTTGTTTGGATCATAATTCTTTGAAACTTACATGACTGCTTTCCTTCAGGGTAGAAGGAAGATTAGGCTATGACCAGTCATACTCAGTTCTGTGGGGAAGAGGTGGTTTATGTGTTATGGGTGATTGGCTGTAATGCCTTTGGGAACCTATAAATCTAATGAAAGAAACATTAATAATTGGGTCTTTATTCACATGTGTGTATGGATGTGCCACATTGCACCGGACACCTGCACCAATTTTTGCCTCTGGCCTTAAGTCCTGGCTGTGGAATCAAAACCTGGCTGTTAAGCTTTTCAAACAGTGCCTTGATTTCAAGTCTCTAGCCACGTTGAAGGTGAGCAGCCAGCATACTGAACACAGGGCTGGTGTATCTTGGGCTAGGCTCTTGACCTGCCCTGTTCTACTCAGGCCTCATGCTGCATGACCAAACCCACAAAGCCAGTGGAAAATGAGCATGTTTTCAGTCTGAAATTCCCTGTAGTGAGTGCCCTGAATGAAGGTGTGAGTTTCAGGTTTTGTGTCATGA
>PVHP010049984.1:0-11965 GCA_004024765.1 Zapus hudsonius
GGATCATGGTCTGTTCTGAACACCTTTTGTCTTTGAAAAATGCCTTAAGTGAGCCTTCCTATGAACCAATTCTTCACTTATTTACTGATTATTTATTTATTATTTACTTATTCAATTATTTATTGATTTGTTTGGATGCTGGGGATTGAAGCCAGGCTTTCATGCACACTAGAGAAGTGCTCTACCACTGAGCTACACCGCCAACCCCTGTGATCTAAGTTTTGAAATTTTTCAAGAGTCAACTAATCATGGCCTTGATAAATAGTCCAATGACAAGGATTATTTGGAATGAATTTCTCAGGCAAACATGCAATTAAATTTGGTCCAAACATTCCTTCTTTCCCCAGGGCCCTAAGCATATATAATTTATTACCATTTTCCCATCACTATTGATTATCTGGTACCACATAAAAGGCAGACCTGATTCTCCTCAGGACATATTTAAACACAAAGCACGTCAAACAGAAAGTAAAAGCCAGCGTTTATGTTTCAGTGTGTTTTTTTAAATGCACATGTTTGAGCCCAAACCCTGCTCTCAGGACTCTGACTTATGAGTGAGGTAGATGCCAGTTTGTCCAGAGAGAACCCGTGTGAGCAATATTGGCTGTCCACCCTTGAGCCTGTACCCAGGCAGCCTGCCCAGCAGCCCCCTTCCTTGGGCCTCTGAGATTAGGAATATGTGTGATTCCTTCTTACAGACAGGAAAGGGAGGTTAGGGTGCTTACCCTCCCCCAGGGTACTTCTGATGTTCAAGCCGACCCTTTGGATCTGGGCCACACAGCAAGGCCAGAGGTCTCCAAGTCCTATGTGTCCCATCAGAGAGGGACTGTAAGATGAAGACCAATGGGTCCCCTGTTGACATGACTGAAGTATTTTAGCTCCCCTCCTTCAAGACGCAGCGTCTCATCACCCTCCTCCTATAACATCATGCTCCCCTCTTTCCTCTGCCAAGTCCCAAGTCAGCAGCCGCTCCCGTCATGACAGAGCGCACTTGCCAAGTCCTGGAACCCCGTCGACTCACACACTTCCCTGTGGTTATTGGTCCCAAGGGTGGTGGAGAAGTGCTGCCCCATCTTCCTCCAACATCTGGGACTCATCTTGTTTCTGACAATGACTCAGTGGGCCGCAGAAAGGCATGCTGAGTACAGATGTGGCTGTCCCCTGGTGCAGCGGGGGGCAAGGGAGACGAACCTAAGGTGTAGATCTAACACATGAAGCAGAGGGCTGGGCTAGGCCAGGTGGAACTGTCACCTCTGTAGCTGTGGATACCTGAGAAGGACGTCGGCTGGTCTTCCAGGCAGGCAGGAAGAACATTATTTTAATCTATGGTCCAGAAAATGTTGATACGATATTAACAAACTCATCTAGTAATAGTAGCATATGTCTTGCAGGTAATATAAATACTGAGGATGGTGACGGTTAACTTGGTGGTATTTATCACTACCATGGAAATACACCTCTGGGCATATCGATGAGGACATTTCCAGAAAAGCTGAAGAGAGGTGGAGGACCACCGTGCCTCTGTCTTAGAAGTCCTGGCCCCAGTGCTGAACCTGCCCACAAGGTGGTGTGAGGGGAAGGGGACAAAGTCCTGGCCTTGGCAGTGACCTTGTTGGTGTTTTAGGAAGCAACTGAGACTCAATGTAGTCACAGCCACCCTAGAGGATTGGCTTAGTGTTGAAAGGCACCTAGACTCCCATCAAACTAGCCCACTGCCCACCTTGTAGGCACCTTGGCAAATCAGAGATCAGGGCTCCCAGGTGTGTCTCATTCCTACCTGCAGGACAGGGCTCCTGGAGTCCCAGTTTTTTCTCCCACCTTGATGGGAGCATCTCCCTTCCCTGAGCCAAACCCAGGTTTTCCCTGTGTTCCCATCCTTTGCATCCACCTAGGGTGGACCACCCAATCCTCAGGTTTCTCTGGCTCCCTGACCACTCCTTTCCCTATAGGCATGAAACCTCATTTCTCTCTATATTGCTTTTCCAGTACTGCAACCAAATAAAATACCTGACCAGCAACTAAAGGAGGGAGGATTTATTCTGGCTCACAGTTTAATACGGGACCACCCATCATGGCGGGGAAAGGCAGGCAGCAGGAAGAGGGCGCTCCTCACACAATACCCACAGTCAGGAAGCAGAGATGCATTCTGGCGCTCAGCACAATTTCTCCCTTTTATTCAGTGCAACTCCCCAGCCCACAAAGTGGATCTGCCTAAAACATTTCTGGAAAAACCTTTCAGCGACACAGCCAGAGGTGTTTCCATGATGGTGATAAATCTCATCAACTTAACAGGCAAGAATAATCATAACATTCTAAAAATAAACAAGTAAATAAAACATTCACAATCATTATTTGTACTACCTGTAAGATGTACATGATTATAAAAAGATGAGGTTTTTAATGTTGTATTAACATTTTTTTATAACATGGTGTTCTCTCACCCAGGCAGAAAGGTAGGAGGGGATATGAACACATCAAGGGGACCCGATACCCTTCTCATTCACAAGATGCATTTCTATAGGAAAGTTATAGGTCAAGACTTCCCAAGGCAGATTGTGGGCCAGGATGAGCAGTGCTCCTCCCGAGGCCCACAGGCTTCCTGTGTCTCATCTCCTCCCGGGGGCCCATGGGCATCTTGATGTGACAGAGGAGACTGGGACAAGATGTTTTTGCTGGATACATGGAGTCATAAACAGGCACAGGGAAGAGAGGCAAACGGCACAGTGGCTGAAGAATGATCTCACTGCAGGACACAAGATAGTACAGCAGGAATTCATAAGACCATTCAAAGAGTAATGACACCAAACATCCAAATCCTTCAGGCTAACATGGTTGACCGAGATAACCCCTTACTGCCCCTTTCTTCTTTATTCTGGGATCTCTGCGTCATCAGCTGTGGTGGTTTAAACCAGATGTCCCCCATAAAATCATGGGTTTTCAATGCTTGGTCCCAAACTGATGGCAATTTGGGAAGGAGAGCCTGGTGTGTGTTTTTGGGGGTGGGCTGCTTTGGGGTGTTCTAGCCAGCTCCCCCTTGTCAGAGCTCAGCTCACTCTCCTGCTGCTTTTGTCCACCTGCTGTGGCAGAGGTGATGTCCAGCCTCTGCTCATGCCCTGCTTTCCTCTGCCATCATGAAACTTCCCCCTCAAAACTGCAAGCAAAAATAAACCCTTTCCGCCCATCAGCTTGTGTGGTGTTTGTGTTGGGTGCCTTGTCCCATCTGCATAAGGTGACCTCAGCAGCAGCCTTGCAAACATGCCTGTCCTGGTCACGTGACACATCAGGAAACCCTGTCAGAACAACAGAAAAGGAGTAGACCCTGATCCAATGACACCCCCAACCCATTCCTGAAGTTCCCCACTTTTCCCCTCTTTGATGCCTGAGTGATCCCTCCCTCCATTGACGTGTCCTCACAAGCCAGTTGGAAGCTGCTAGGATGGGGACTCTTGATGGTCCATTGAGGGGATCTAAGATCACCATGGAGACACAGCTCTAGGTGTGTCTGTGAGGGGGAAGACCCACCCTAACTGTGGGTGGCACCATGGGCTGGGGTCCTGGGCTGTATAAAGGGAGAGAGCTGGCTGAGCAGCACTCATCCTCTCTGTGCTGAAGGTGACCAGCTGCCTCAAGCTCCTGCCACCAAGCCTTCCCTGCCACGATGGACTGTATCCCCTCAAACTGTAAGCTGAAATAAATTCTTCCTTCCTGAAGTTTCTTCTTGTCAGGTATTCCCACACTCCCCTGAGTGTGCACTTTCTCATCTCAGAATTCTCCCTCTGGTGATGGCCAAACGCCTTTCTGAAAACACTCAATGGAAGCCTTGGTTGGCTCTCTCTATGTCTGAGACTGCCCCAGCCTTTACCACCAGACACAGAGCCATGAGTCACTGAGGTGTGGGCAGTGCTTAAGACCCAGCTGTCCCTAGACAGAGAAACACTTTAAAATTTCTTCTTCAGGTCTTGTGTACGTAGTGTCAGCCATTGTGAGGGGGGGAAAATGACGACTTCAAAATAGAAGAGGGACCAGTTGAAGAGAAGGGATTCAATGAAGGGGAGACAGAGGAGGGGGGTACAAAGAAGGGTGGGGGGAGAATTATGATCAAGATACATTACATATATAGTCAAGATACTATATATACATATATATATTCTTCCATATATATATATATATATGGAAGTTGTCAATAAAGTTTTTTCAAATATCCCACTCCAAGGTCACCGAGGGCCAGGCTCCATCAGTGTGTCCTCATCTTGCAGAGGATGGATGAACCCTCCAGCCTTTGACCAGGAAGAGCACTGCTCTGGGGGTAGACCCCTCCCAGGGCCTTGTGAGGAGCAGCTGCCAGAGTCCCTAAAACACCCCAAAGGTCGTGGAGGTTCCTCGCCCTGGTTCTCTCTCTCTCTCTCTCTCTCTCTCTCTCTCTCTCTCTCTCTCTCTCTCTCTCTCTCTCTCTCTCTCTCTCTCTCTCTCTCTCTCTCGGCATCTTGATGCAAAGCTCCTAGCACACTAGGGGCTTTGTGCTGCCCAAGGCTATTTTTCCAATCTGTCCTACCTCAGGGACAGAACTTCTCACATTCCTTTCACCCATCTTGCCTAAACGCCCAACTCTTTCTGCTCCCACAAGTGAAGTGATAGAGAAGGCTGTGATCTGGAATAGTGCTAAGGTCTCCTCCTCTCTGCTGGCTGTGTGGCAGACAGAAGGGACAGGACGGGCTGGGAAGAGACTCAGAAGCATAGATCATTGCCTGGGGGAGGCCAGAAGGACCACGGTGAGAGAGGACCCTGCTCCCTCACAGCAGAGAGCAGTCAAGGTTGGTGTGTAAAGGCGTGAGGCTGAGCAGTGCTGGGAGCACGCATACCCATCATGCCCATGAGGGAGAAAGCTCCTGGACTTCCTCCACCATAAACCACACTTACGCCAATGTCTGCACAGGACCCCAAGTTCACTCAGGAAATGCATTTGAGATGGCCAGTCCCATCTCCATGACCCCAAGTTATGTTTCTCCGGCATGATTCCTCCTCGCGAGCCCTGAGGTCATGGGTATTTTTCCTGTACTCGACTTTTGGCTTTGGCATGGAGATTAGAGAATTTAGGCCTAACAATTTAGAGGGTTTTCTGGCTCAAAAAGTAGAAAATACATGTGTAAGCCTGATTTTAAACATCATAATCTTCTTATTCTGGGCGTCGACAGCACGGATAACCAAGCTATTTAGCCTCTGTTATTATTTTTTTTTTCTTTAGATTGCCAAATAGATTAAATCCTAAAATGTGGACATACAGACTTTTTCAATTTGAATTTTTAAAATATGCAGGCCTACGTCGCCACCCTGCACGTTTAACAGGGAGGTATTTGATGGTCCATTTTTCCTTAGTAATTTACCAGATAGCCAAATTGCTGCCACAAAAACCACACAGCCTGTTCATTTCAGCCACCCCCGCCCCATTCTAACCCACACTATCGTTTCTAAATACATACATCTACATAAGTGTAGAATTCACATGTATCTATATATCAATGCATAGTGACATGTAAAAGAGATCCTATCCTCATCACACATCCATGCACACATATGCACACACATGCCATTTTACCCAGAAAATTCATTGCCAGATAATTAGGTGTGACCTTCTCAGAGGCATGATTATTATCTTGTTTTAGCCGTTTTCACCTATTTTAACACATACATTTGCAAAGCCACACAAATAAACCAATCCATCTTTTATTACCCATCACCACAAATTCTTAATTCCTAATTCCCTCTTAAATGTCCCTAGTGACTTAGTACTGACAGCAATTTGTTTAAGATAGATATTTACTGCTGGGTCCCGCAGCCAGGCTCGCATGTCAGGAGGCAGGAAGGAAAGAATTGTTCTCCCTTAGATTGCTTGAGATGGGGGAGGAGACGTGATAAACGATGCCTGCTGTGTGCGGGGCACCGGCCACACCAGGGCTCAGATAGACCGCAAAGCCAGTGGCCGGGTATCCATGGCATTCAGACTGCCAGGTATGGGGATGCCCATCGCCTGGCCACAGTGGGGAGGAGGGTGGTATCTACTCCAACTGGTCAGTACAGAAGGACAGCTCCCCCCCTCTCTCAATAAACACAAATGGTCGTTATTGATCGAAGTAGAGGACGGAAGAGGGACGGTCCCCTGGGGTGACAGCCTGGCTCATTCAATCCCAGCACAGTTCTTAAGAGATCAGATTCCACAGTTCTGAGTTGGGGGAATTGGGTTGTTTTCTCCATCACCTCGACACCTGATGGGGAGCAGGGCTGCATTTGTGGGGCAAGAAAAGGGAAAACTCAGTGGACAGGCCCACTTCCTTCTCTTGGGCTCATGCAGACTTGAAGACCACACCCAGCCCTGAGCATCCACAGCTGACTGACCTGACCAGTGGTTCCTAAATCAGCTGGTGGATCTGTGTAAGACAAAGATACCACATGAAACCTAATGGTAGAAACTGAACACGTAACAATCAATGATGCCATTTACTGAACAGTCCTGAGTCAGCTTTCACTGAAAAAAGCATTTTGGAGCATGTTTTTAAAGGTGGGCTTAGTTCATGTTATAAGCAAAGCAGATGAGGGAGAAATTCCTTGACAAAAATAAACATTTAAAGTTGTTGGTCAGGGCTAGGGTGGCACTCAGTGACAGCTTGCATCGGGTGCACGAGGCCCTGAGTTCAATCCCCAACACTGAAAATATGATCATATTAATATTGTTACTACATATTAGCAGAATTTGCCTCCCTCTCATAAAACCACAGCATATGCACACAGATATGTTTTTAAAAAGTAATACAAATCTCATAAGACTAGGAAATGTGCAGAAAGGGGATGCTGAGGAGACAGTTCAGTCTGTAAAGTGCTTTTGTCTTGCAAGCTTGAGGGCCTGAGTTTGATCCCCAGAACCCATGTAAGAAAAGCCATACATGGTAGCACACTTTTATAATGCCAGTGCTGGGCATGTGGAGACACGCTGATCCCTGTGGCTTGATGACTAGCCAGTGAAAGACTATGTCTCCAAAAAGGCAAATGACACCCAAGGCTCATTTAGCCTTCACACACATAGACATGCGTGTGCACATCTGTGCAGGCCCACACATGCACATACATGAATACGTATGCACCGAACCAATACATTTTTGCTTTGTTGATCTTTTCTAATAAGATGCCCAGAGCAACAACGTCTTAAAGAACGAGGCCATGGAGAAATGGAGACACAGGTTTTCTCTTAAACGGGGTCCCCTCTACTGGCTGGCTCTGCCTCCTAACAGCCCAGCCAGCGGTGGCAAATGAGAGCTGGCAGTTCAGCAGGTGGAACTTTCTGTTTCTCGGGGAGGCCCTGCCCCTCGGAGAGGGAGAGAGCACACCTCTCCCCCGCCTCCTGCTTCGGCCTTCTATTCTTCATTACACAACAGATGACCTATGTGATAGACGGCTTCCCTCCCGCAGGCTCCCCTTGCCAGCCTTCAGTGAGAATAAAGCCAGCAGCTCCTTTATCTTCATCCCGTCCGCCGGTTTTTTTCTAAAGATCGTTTGCCAGCCCCGCTCGCTCCGTCGTACCCAGTGGAACCGGCAGTGTCTTCTGAACTGACAGTTCTGACTTTTTGCTGTGTGTGATTTTTCTACAGCATGACAACCACGTGCACGGAGACACGGCAAACCTTTTCAGGAAAAGAAGCCGTGGAAAGAAAGGCCTTTCGAGAAGTGGATGATGGGAGCCGTGCGGAACAGGTCTCCTATGGATCGATTTAATTTGGATGCACCTTACAGGTGGCAAGGGAGATTAGGCTCATGCCAGCCCTGAGCCTGGGGGGGGGCATATTTGTTTGCAAGGGGCTTTATATGTAGACAGCCATGAAGAAAAGATGTCACGTTTGTAACCTAGGACCACAGCCTGGGTCTCTTCCATATTCACACATATGCCACCTATGATTTGCTTGATATTCGCTGGTGATCTGTGTGTAATTCCGGGGCTTCTTGACAAGAACACAGAGCATGCTCCAGTGACCTTCCTGCCTCTAAAGGAGCACGGGTCCAAGTGTTCTCCTTCCACAGCGGCATGCAGGTACTCTGACCATCTGGGATGCTTACAGGCTTAGTAAGATTTCCAATTATTGTCCTGGGGACATGGCTCAGTGGATAAAGCACCTGCTACATGACTCTGAGCCTCTGAGTTCAGATCCCAACAGCCCACGTAAAAGCTGCAAACTACTGTTGTGGGCTTCTGTAAACTCAGCAATAAGGAAGGTGGAGATGGGAGAATTTTCTGGAAGCTCACAACTGTGAACAATGAGAGACCTTGCTTCAAAATGAGGTGGAAGGTGAAGACCAATCCAAAAGTTGTCCTGTGACTTCACACACACACACACACACACACACACACACAGAGAGAGAGAGAGAGAGAGAGAGAGAGAGAGAGACTGTGGTACATGCATGCACTGAATAAATAAGTCAGTAAATAAATAACAGATTTCCAAATATTTTCCTTAGAACAATGCTTGGCATGCACTGAGCACTCAATAACTATTAGTATTAAGATTGAAATTATTTAATGGTGCCTACAATTCACAGTAAATTTTAGAAACATCAAGGGGAGAAAGTGTTAGTCAGCAGTCACTTGTCTCGAAAATGCAAGCAATTGAAGTGACAAGATATTTTAACAAATCAAACTGAGTTAGCACTGAGCTGAGAATGATATTTACCAGGCAACAGGAACTCCACATACCTCAACTGTCCCTAAGGAGAGGTGGGACCTACCTGTGTCCATGCTAGTCTACCTGGGAAGACCCATGACTTGCTGCCTCTGGCACACCTATCTTTCTGACAGACACTTTGGCTTGGTTTGGTTTTTCTCTAGTGTAAAGGTATTTTGCAAAGCCTTCGTCAAAGCAGTTATCTGCCATGCCTGTGAACCAAGCTGTATTGTGCACAAGAAGATCTGAGTACCCCCCCCCACACACACACACCACCCTGAGACCTCTCCAGGGCCTGCCTGCAGACCCCTTCTGGTCCTGAGTGACAGCCTTACCAGGATGGCACACACTTAACCACCGACATGGTGAGCTGCCCTGGTCATCAGGAACACCAGGCAGGCCTTCCTCCGTTCTCCCAAGACCTGTCCAAACAACTCCAGGAATCAAGGAATGAAAGTAATTAGAACCTGACCTCTGACCCTTGACCCCTGGCCCCTGCAAATGCTGGCAACCTCACCTTCTTCGTGAGGCAGAAAAACAAAGGGTGAAACCACAGACTCCCTGGGGCAAAGGGCCTGAAACTGGAACCTTTCCAGTCTTATCCATGAGGCGTGGAAAGGATCTGAGAGAAAGGGTCTGGTTTCCTCTTGGGCCTCAATGCCAGCCCTACCCCCACCGACCACCACAGCTCTGTGGTGTACCCAGCGTTGCCCCCTGGGCCAGGGCCCTCCCGGGCTGCCTGCTCACAAGCAGAGTTCAAGCTTGGCTCTTCCTACTTGCTTGTTTCTGTGGCATCCCTACCAGGAAGATATAAGAGCAATGCTGACTGGTCTCCACGGCCCCCCTGGCAGTGGATGGTCCCCAGGGTCCTGACATTTTCTGTGCTGGGCATGCTGGGCTGCTATTAAAATTCTTTCTTCAGGGTTACATTTTGTTTCATCCAATTCCCAGGCCAGTCCTAGGCTTCTTATTAAGATTTCCTCACAAACTTTTATATTTTAAGTATCTGGAATTCTTTTCTCATTATCAAGATCCACATGACATCATTCCCATGACTTGTGTGTGTGTTGTGTGTATGTGCGCACACGTGCATGCATATGTGGTATGTGTGTGTTCATATGTGTGCACAGGTGTCTGCATACATGTGGAGGCCAGGTTCAGGTGTCTTCCTTTATCACACACTCTCCGTTTTGTTTCTGAAACAGGGTCTCTCACTGAATCTGAAGCTCACAGATCCAGTGAGACGCTCCCTACATTCCCAGCACTGGGATGACAGGTACACGCCACTATGCCCATCATTTTACAGGGGTGCTGGGGATCTGAACTTGGGTACTCATGGTAATGAGGCAAGCACTCGGCCCACTGAGCAATCTCCCCAGCACCCTACCTAACTTCCGCCGAATCCATTTGTGTCAGATGAGAAACACCCAGCAAACAGACCTATGTCCAGACCCCAGCATCTGGAAGCACATTCCTTCCTCAGGTGGTCACCCCTCCAAGTTGGGCAAAATTCCTTGACCTGTCAACTCCTTAAGCTTCCCCATTACTGTCCAATGTCTGCATCACCTTCCTTCTCATTGGTCACCACCACCATCAAGAGGACTTCCCAGTGTCCCCAGTGATCTCCCTCTATCGTGTCTACCCGAGCTAATCAGGTCCTGGAGTCCTCCCTGTCTCCCTGCCTCGGACCTGTAGCATGATGTCCCCTGAAAGGCTTCCTCGATGTGGCTACCACTTCCTTTCTGGCCTCATCTCTGACCACTCTCCATGTCCACCTACTCAACCGTGCAGTGGTGCCACTGGAAAGCCCAAGCTCCCTGGTCTCTGGCAGTGCACTGACAGCAGCCTCCCATGAACCACATCTCTTGGCATTCCTGCCATTTCGTAGTCTCCTCCCACCTGGACCCAGGGTTTGGTCACATGGGCAGCTATGGTGAGTAGGACTTAGAGAGCAATATGAATACAGTCATAACAGAGTCCTTCTAGAACCTTTCTTCTTGGATCCTGAGGTGCCATGTGAAGAAATCCAACTACATGTTGGAGGGACTTCAAAGGAAGGCCACACAAAATGTCACATGGAGGGCTGTGGAGATGGCTCAGTTAGAAAAGTAATCACCTTGCAACTATGAGGACCTGAGTTTTAGCCCCAGACTGAGGTAAAAAAATTAAAAAGCTATGTACTATCACATGCTTATTATAATCCCAAGACTGGGAAGGAAGAGATAGGCAGATCACTGGGGCCTGCTGGCCAGCCCAGCCAATCCAGCCTACTCGGTCAGTTCTAGGCCAGAGAGAGACCCTGTCTCAATAAAAGGTGGACAGCACCTGAGGAACAACACCTGAGGTAGTCATCTGGCCTACAGGCACATGCACACAAATGAACACACACCCACACATAAAAGCCACACAGGAAAAGATGTTGAAGCTTCCCCAAAGAGCAATGGGGTCCATCCAGACCAGGATCCTCTGTGAGCCTCGACAGATCCTGAAAAATAACAGAGTCCAGTCAGGTCGGAGTTCTCCTCAAGCTATTTCTAGCTATGATCTGGGTGCATCTGTGTGAGATACCCAAGTGGGAGCACCAGAAGAACCACCCTGCTGAACAAAGTCACCCAAGGAATATGAGGGGTGATTGACTGGTTAAGTTCTGGAGGGGGGGTGGGTCATGCAGCACAATGGACAATCACAATAGTTACCACTCATTTCAACACAAATGTAAGGGGTATGTGTGTTCTAAGCTCCTTGGTAGCAAACAAACAGGCACCCTTTCCTCGAGGGGCCGCACACAGCTGGGTTGAGCATTCTCCCTACATTATCTTGAGCCCCTCTATGAATTAGATGCCCTAAAGATCTCTTGTCTCCATTCACCTTGGGCTCCTTCCCCTTTGCCAGTTGTTTTCCATCCACATTTAACCTCCAGGGCTGGAATCAACTGCTCCTGTGAGGATGAATGTACCAGAGCTCCCCCTGAGGGCCTGAGGCTGGAGACTCCCAGGAAGGAATGCAGGAGTCCAGGGAGCATCCTCTCACCTGGAGAAAATGCCTTGATTGGTAGTGGGATCATTAGTGGTACTAATCTTTCCCTGGTGTTTTGGGTCAGAAGGAAAAGAAGGCATTTCTGATTGGTATTTGGAGATCCATTAACTTTTTCTGGTTATTGGAATGCAATGTGCAATCTTAAGCCCTGGGAGGGATATCGCTCAGTGATACAGTACTTGCCTGGCATGAGTAAGGCCCAAGTTTGAACCTCAGCATGAGGGAGG
>PVHP010049985.1:0-11991 GCA_004024765.1 Zapus hudsonius
TAGCAAGCCATTCAGAATGACTGGACAGAGGGAGATGAGGAGCCACAAAGTCAGGTCGGGGCCAGACAAAAGGGGCCTTGGCATTTATTCCAAAGACAAAGAGGTGTTGCAGTAAACTTTTTTGGGGATAAAATGAACAACTATATGGGGTGTAGTGGCATGTGCTTTTAATCCCAGCACTCAACAGGCAGAGGTAGGAGGATCGCTGTGAGTTCAAGGGCAGCCTGGGACTAGAGAGTGAGTTCCAGGGCAGCCTGGGCTACAGTGAGACCCTACCTTGAAAACAAACAAAAAAAAACAACAATAAAAAATGCATAACTTGTTCAGAATATGCATCTAGTAATACTGTGTTTATTGGGTGCATTCATAGCTGCATACTCCTTAATACATTTGCTTATTTTTTTTTTTAATTCCAGGATCACTCATAGGCTGTATACTCACTGGGATTGTCCTAGGTGCCATAAAAAAAAAACAAAACCAAAAACTAAACAATGAACTCAACAACCTCAGAGGCTAACCACAGTGCGGTGGGACACTCATCCAATAAAAGAATTAGAACAGGCTGTGAGAAGCTCTTCCAAGGAGACCTGTACAAGATGCTGCTGAAGCACAAAAACAAATGCCTGGCAGTGAGGAAATGGATGAAACTGCCCAGATAGTCTAAACACAGGCTGATTATCAGTCAGAAAAACAAAACAGACATTAAGTATTTCAGCCAACTTAATATACAGAACTGGTTGGCCAGGGCACAGAAGGGCAAAATGGGAACACTGAGGTTCCACAGGTAATAGCTTCGAGAAGAAGCTAAACCCGTCCCCAAGGCCTGAGTCAACAAAGGGCAGAGATTGGGGTCTTCAGGATCTCAAAGCTTAAATAAGCCCTGCACACAGTTGGAGCTCAGACCTCAGAGCGGGGACCTTAACTGGATGGTGTCCAGTGTTTCTGAAGGAGGCTGAAAGTGGGTTCTGAGCATTCCCAAAGAAGTAGGATGTTGGAAACAATTGCTCCTGTCAGTGTGGAGGGTTATTGAGTGGCAATACCAAAGATAACTTCTGAGATCTCCCATCAGTGAGCCCTGTGGACAGAGAGCAGAAGGAACCCTACTGGCAAAAGGGAAAGGTGTGGTGTGCACAGTCCCCACCAGGACATTGCCAAGCGTCCTCGACAAAGGTGAGCTTGAAGCTGACAGAAGAGAGTCCATCTTGAAAATCACAAAGTGAAGGGCGGGCTTAATGAGAGTCACTTCAAGCAAGAAGAAACTGTAAATGCAAAGACATGATGTTATCCAGCTGAGTAGTTGGCACTTCTGGGAATTAGAAGTCCAAAAATCAATTGTAGCTAGATGCAGACACGGCTCCCTGAAGGGAAGATAAGTTCATATTATAGGGAAACAGGATAATATTTTGAAATAATTCTCACGCTTTTCTTTTTAGGTATTTCAGAAGGTTTTTTTTTTTTTTTTCACTCTGACACCATTAAAGACAGACTGGATCTGAGGCTTACTGTTGTGGGGAAGTGTAGGACTTGATGCTGTGTGGAACAGAGGTTACTGCTTGGATTTCTGAATTTCAAAATTAATGTTTTGAGATTCTAGGGAAACAAAATAGCCTGAGGTCAAGCCTTCTGATTTTCGAAAGTCTCGCTTTTTAAGACAGAAAAAGGTGACTCAAAACTCTTTTTTTAAAAATATTTTATTTATTTATTAGAGAGAGAGAGAGAGAGAGAGAGAGAGAGAGAGAGAGAGAGAGAGAGAGAGAGAGAGAGAGAGAGAATGGGCGCACTAGGGCCTCCAGCCACTGTAAATGAACTCCAGACACGTGCACCCTCTTGTGCATCTGGCTTTTATATGGGCACTGGGGAATCAAACTCTGGTCCCTCTGCATTGCAGGCAAATGCCTTAATCGCTAAGCCATTTCTTCAGCCCATCAAAACTCTTTAAAAAATATTTTTATTTATTTATTTGCAAGCAGAGAGGGCGGGAGGGAGAAAATGGGTGTGCCAGGGCCTCCAGCTGCTACAAACCAGCTCCAGATGCATGTGCCACTTTATGCATCTGGCTTTACATGGGGAATGGAGCTCTGGTCATTAGGTTTTACAGGCCATCTCTTGGGCCCTCAAAATTCTTAAGAGTCAAGTATAGAGAACTAGAAATTGTGGATAATTCTAAGGAGCCATAGACTAGGAACACAGCATCGCCTGTAAAGCATGTTCTAGTCTCTCTGGACAAAAGACCACCCTCCCGAAGCTGAGAGGAGGACCCGGCCACAGTGTTGGAGTCCAGGGTTTCCATGTTACTCCTCTGTCCCATCTCTAGATCAAACCAGGGAGTGAGGGCAGGGGAAGATAGCTCGGTGTCTGATAAAAGGCTTGTCTCACAAGCATGAAAACCTGGGCATGGTGGTATATGCCTGTAATTCAGCACTGTGGAGGGGGCACAGGAGCTCACTGGTCAGCCAGTCTAGTCCAACTGGTGGGCTTTAGGCCATTGAGAATCCCTGTCTTGAAAAATTAAATAAGTTAACTAATTAAAAAAGAAAAAGCCAGGCATGGTGGTGCACACCTTTCATCTCAGTACTCAGGAGGCAAAGGTAGGAGGACTTCTGTGAGTTCCAGGCTAGCCTGAGACTACATAGTGAATTCCAGGCTAGCCTGGGCTAGAGGGAGACCCTACCTCAAACTCCCCCCCCACTCCTCCAAAAAAGAGCATTCCTGAGGATAACACCCAAGATTGTCCTCTAGCCTCCACATTCACACATGCCCATCCACACACAAAACATGCACACACCCACACCCACTCTGTGGGTGAGGCAGTGGATGTGTGAATGTGAGGGCTTCCTGAGATGGTTAGCATGAAGTCCCAGAAGAAGAAGTATATCCCTCAATTCCCCAGCTACAGGCTGTGCAAATGCCTGTCCTTGAGAGGCTCTGGGTTACACAATGTCCCTGACAATGGGTCCGAGATAGGGTATTCCAAATCATATTCTGTACAGTTTTCCTGTTTGGGATATTCTGTATATGGGCTTTGGTTTTTTCCCATATTGTTGCAGGTAACTGCAATTCATAGTAGCACACTGTAAGACCGTTTTAATTAGTCCCTTTCATGGTCATTGGATACCTGTGTGGTCTTTACCTTTTGTGTTATAAAAGTGAAGTTTTAAAATGTGAACTCTACTCTCTTAGGGTATCTAACAGAGATAGAATTTCTGGATTAGAGGCCGTATCATAATTTGATAAGATGATGCTAAATGGCTTTTCATATTGGAATAGCAATTAGAATACTCAGTAGAATTTTGAAGTTTGTGTACTTTTTAAAAAAAAACTTTTGACAACTTATGTACACATGGATAATATAACATGATTGTAACCCCCTCCTACCCTCCTCCGTCTTCTCTTCCCTTGATGAATCCCTGCTTCTTTTCAACTAGTGTCTCTTCTATTTTGATGTCATTTTTTTCTCTATTGTCAAGGTTTGATCCAGGTGTCCCCCACAAATGAATTTGTTCCGAATGCCCAGCTGATGGCAGTTTGGGTATCAGACCATCGCTGGAGCTGTGCTGTTGGGGGCGGGCTTACGGGGTTATAAGCCAGCTTCCCCTTGCCAATATTTGGCACACCTTCCTGCTGCTGTTTGTAGTGCTGTGGCAGAGGTGATGTCCACCCCTCTGCTCATGCCATCGTTTTCCCTGACAGGATGGAGGCTCCCCTCGAGTCCGTAAGCCTAATAAACCCATTCCTCTACAAGCCACTTTTGCTTGGGTTCTTTCTGCACAGCAACTAGAAAGCTGACTACAACACTTATTATGCAGTATTTCCCCCTCCTCTTGTGTAGATAACATCAGCCGCTGTGAGGTCATGAACATCATGGCCACTTTGTGTCTGGAAGACAGTATTACAAAGCACTCCACCCCTTCCTTTGGCTCTTACATTCTTTCCACTGCCTCTTCCGCAATGGTCCCTGAGCCTTGGAGGGTGTGATACAGGATGTCTCAGTGCTGAACACTCCACTGTCACTCCTCAGCACTGTGGTGCTCACCTCCATATGAAAAGAGAAGCTTCTCTAACCAAAAGTGAGAGTAACATTAATATATGGATATGATCATAAGTATTAGAGGGCAGTTTGGTGGGAATTGTATATCCATTTAGCCAGACAACAGCAGTAGTTTCCCCACTCGGGTTTATGACCTCCCCAGCCAGGCTTTTGACTGGGTTTCAGTACCAGGCGTGAATTCCTCCTGTGGAATGGACTTCAAATCCAGAGATAGTTGGTTTTCTCCATAACAGACATGTAACCCTTGAACCTGGTGGAGTATTTGGCCTGGCTGTCTAGCCATAAAGTTTGCAGGTCCCCTGCTGGTTAAGACTATTGATGAATCCCGCCCCCAACAGATTACATAGCTCTTTCCAGCATCCTGACAGCTGATCAGCAGGGAGGAGGTTTCCAGCTCAGCTCCAGCTTGATTTCTCAGTGACCTGCAGCCCAAGCGTATGACGTTTATAGCAAAAGAGTCTTAACCATCCAGTTCTGGTGAGCAACCAAGAGACTCAGACTCAAATATCCAATTGCATGCCTGACATTCCTGACATTTCCAGTTGGACTTCAAGTAGATATATTGAAATACATAAATATACATAAAAATCAAAGAAGCCAGGGGTTAGAGAAATTCCCTAGTGTCTATGTAAAGCCAGACTAACAAAGTGGTCCATGTGTCTGGGAGTCATTTGCAGTGAAAAGAGGCCCTGGTCTGCCCATTGTCTGTCTGTCTGTCTGTCTGTCTCTCTCTCTCTTAAATAAATAAATATATATATAAATAAATAAATAAAAATATGTTTTTTAAAAAAAGAACCTAGGCTGGTCATGGTGGCATACACCTTTAATCCCAGAATTTGGGGGACAGAGATTAAAGGATTGCCATGAGGGCATCCTGAAACTACATAATGAATTCCAGGTCAGCTTGGGCTACAGAAAGATCCTACCTTGAAAAAACAAAATTGAAAATAATGGAGGGCTGGAGGGGTGGTTCAGTGGTTAAGGTGTTTGCTTGCAAAGCCTGACAGCTTGGGTTTGATTGCCCAGTACTCACATAAAGCTAGATGTACAAAGTGGTGCATGTATCTGGATTTCATTTTTAGTGGCAGGAGGCCCTGGTGTGCCCATTCTCTCTCTCTCTCTCTCTCTCTCTCTCTCTCTCTCTCTCTCTCTCTCTCTCTCTCTCTCTCTGCTTGGAAATAAATAAATATTTTTTAAAAAGAAAAAGCCCAGATTCTGTTCTCAGTATATTCCTTCCCAGTCAAAATAAACAGCTCCATCAAGCATTTAGGTGCTTAATAAACAAGCAAAGCAAAAATGAAAACAAAAACGAGGCTCTAACTCATTCTGGATTCTCATCTTTCACTCACCCTTTTGGATCATTCTACTTTTCTCTAATTCCTCGGCCATAACCCCAGGCTAAACCACTGATCTCTTTGACTTGGGCTACAAGAAAGCCGCCTACAGAACTTGGCTTCTGAAGGCACCCTGTAATTGGAATAAAATCCCAAGTCCACACTAAGGCCTACAAGGTGCTACCAAGCTGACCCTGCGTTGGCTTCTTGGTTCTTTGTTCACAAATCCATCTCCAGGGTCCATCTTTTGCTTCCTCAAATATGCTGAGCTCTTTTCTACTTCAGGACCATTTAGATGCCCTCGGGCCTCTTCCCATCCTTTGCCTCCTCATTAATCTGCTATCAACTCAGGAAGGACCTCCCCTGACCTAACAGTAGTACCATTCGCCACAAACAGCTTGAAATTATGTGTTAATTTACTGGTGTAGATACTTATCCCTTACTAGGTCTAAGATCTCTCAGGGCTGGGGCCTTGTCTGTCATTTGTTCCCAGCACCTGGACAAGTGCCCTGCACCTAAGAGGCAGTGTGACAGTTCAACTCTATTGCCAACATGATTGGATCAGTAATCAAACAAGAGACAAGTCACTTGGGCAAGTGTGTGGGGGTGTTTCCAGGAAGGAGTCGCCTGGCTGTCCTTGCTAATTGCTGAGGAGTGAGTCTATCCTGATGCTCCCATTTTCATGGACATCAAAACCCAGCTTCTTTGGCCTTCCATCATGGACTTAAAGATCAGCAGCTCTCCAGGAATCCCACGGTCCTTCAGTGGCAGTTTGGAATGTTGAGGCTTCTAACCTCATAGATTGAGAAGCGCCTGGGTTCTCAGCCTCTCTGATGTGTCATTGTTGGATTACAGTCTCTATCACACAAACCAATCTAATAATCCCCGCTGTAATATGTACTCATTGTATGGGTTCTGGCCCTCTAGGGAACCCTGACTAATACAAGCACTTAATAAATACTTACTGAATTAACAAACATTCTCCCAGGGGGCTGTGTGGTAAGAGGACAGATGACGGAGGATTAGGGACATCTCACTTCAAATGCTTTTAAGCTGCTATGCAACAGCGGTCGTGTAAATAGACTCGGAATGGAAAAGAGAAAAGAAAAATGAAAATAACCAATATGTGATGGTATAGATGCTGATAGTGTTTCCTTCCTGGTATCATTGGTCCTTTACTGCTGTGTAATAAATCAAATTCATAGAGAAAATTAACTTGGGGCTCATATATTCTAATAATGAAATAAACTACAGTTAACTTATGAACATAGTTTATAGTCATGATTTTGAAAGAAGAAATGAAACCTATAAATGAAACCTCATCTGGATGAGGGCTTTTTTTTTTCACCCTTTCTGACAATCCAGTTTATACCCCAAATACTAATCTGACACAGTTATTTTATTTTTTAAATTTGGGGTGCTGGAAATTTAACCTATAGCCTCCCTCATGCATGCACCCAGTCACTGAGCTATATAGAGCTCCTGGCCTCTGGACTGATTTTAAAATCTAACAATAATTCATTGCAGTGCTTTCATTATGCAGTCATTTTGCTCCTATATTGTGTTTCTAGTTTTTTGGAGAAAGAGAAAGCTAACACTAAACCATATCCAATACTTATTTTTCTCTAGCTTTCAAAAAATATTTTATTTATTTATTTGGGAGAGAGAACGAGGGAGAGTGAGAGAAAGTATAGGTCCCCTGCCACTGCAAACAAACTCTGGATGCATTCACTGCTTTGAGCACCAGCTTCACTGGGCTCTGGGGAAATGAATCAGAGCCAGCAGGCTTTGCAAACCACTGAGCCATCTCCCCAGCACCCATTCTTGGTTTCTATTATGATTTTAGAAATGTTTGAGTTGTATGTGTAAGTGATGATCAGTTATAGCCAATATGCCTTGCATTGCAAATAGAGCATATTAGAATAGGCAGTGAATGGTAATAAACACGTGATTATGCAATAGCCAGAATGTTTACATTTCTCTAAATTCAAATGTTGGCTGATGCACAAAGTAGCACATGTGTCTGGAGTTCTTTTGCAGTGGCAGGAGGCCCTGGCATTTTCCGTCTGCCTCTTTCTGTCTCTCAGATTAATTAGTTAATTAACTAATTAAATTCAGACATTCAAATACAAACCCCAATGTGATAGTATTTAGAGGGGAGACCTTTCAGAGGTAATTAGGTCCTGGGGTGGACTCCTCATGAGTGAGATTAGTGCTAGAATAAGAAGGGTCTAGAGAGCTAACTGGCTTTCTTTCATCATGTGAATACACAGCAAGAAGCTGGCCACCAGGTAAGGGTCTGCACAGACCCACCTGTGCTGGCACCTGGTCTCTGACTTTCATCCTCCAGATCATGAGAAATGACTTCTTGTTCTTTATCTGTCACCTTTCCAGAATATTTTTATTTAATAAAATAAAACCAAATATAAATATGTGCTTTTATTACCTTTATGAAAAAAATAATATATAGGTAGGTGTGGTCGTGCATGTCTTTAGTTCTAGCGCTTGGGAGGCTGAGGTAGGAGGATTGCCATGAGTGTAAGACCAGTCTGGGCTAGAGAGTGAGTTCCAGGTCAGCCTGGGCTAGAGTAAGACCTTGCTTCAAAGACAAAACAAAACAAAACAAGAACGGGACTGGGAGATAACTCAGTGGTTAAAGGCACTTGCCTGCAAAACCTGCTGGCCTGGGTTCAATTCTCCAGTACCCACATAAAACCACATTCACAATGTGGTACGTGTGTCTGGAGTTTGTGTGCAGTGGCAAGAGGTCCTGGAGCTCCCATATGCTCTCTCTCTCTCTCTCTCTCTCTCTCTCTCTCTCTCTCTCTCTCGCTCTCTCTCTCTCATTCTCTCTCTCACACACACTTGCAAATAAAAATATTTTTAAAAATGGGGAGATGGCTCAGAGGTTAAAAGTACTTGATTACAAAGCCTGCTGGCACGGGTTTAATTCCCCAACACCCACATAGAGCCAGACCCAAAATAACAACCACGACAACAAAATGTAGTGTACTATACATACTATTTGTTTCCCTTAATAATGTATGTGAGTCATCTTCCATTTATAGAAAATGTAATCTTTCTAGTTTCATATTATTGCATTGTATGGATGTATATTATATTTTTAAATGTTACTCAATTATCTATAATGTATTTAATCCACTTCCTATTGATTTACAATAATCATTTCCAGTCATCTTCTATTACAAATTATATATCCAATACAATAAACACATGTGTGTATGACGTACCTACTTCATACTTATACAAATGTATTTATAAGAAATATTCCCAAAAGTGGGATTATTGAGCCACCAAAGGGGAAATATATATTTCTGAATCCTGGTGAGTCCGTCCATCCTATAGCTACCCAGTTTACCTGTCTGCCTGGAATGTTGCCTTGTTCATCCATGTCCTGATGCTTAGTGATCATCAAATTGTCTTGTCTTCCCATAAGCCTTCTACCTCTTCAGTCATGCCTATGCCTAAGTCTAAACTTTTCCACATTCTGGTAGCTTGTCAGATTCCTGTTCTGTTTGATTCATAGCTGTGAGATCATTGTGCTAGTTCAATGCATCAGGATATAGAGGGAACTTCCAAGACAGTAAAATATCAGCACAGAAATATTGATGCGCGGATGGAGAGGATGGTCCAGAGATTAAAGCCAGCCCAGGTTCAGTTCCCCAGCACCCACACAAAGCCATATACATGTGAAGTGACAAGAGCTCCTGGTGTGTATACACATGTCGTAGTTACCTTCACATTGCTGAGACACAGCACCTGACCAAAAGCAGTTGACGGGAGGAAATGATTTATTTTGGCTTACAGTCTTCAGAGGAAGCTCCATCGTGGCAGGGGACAGCATGGCACGAGCAGAGGCTGGACATCACAATCTTGCCACAGTAAGTGGAAAATAGGAGTAAGAGAGTGAGCTCATCTCTGGCCAGGGGGAGAGGCTCTAACACCCCAAAGCCCACCCCCAGCAGCACAATTCTCCAGCCAGGCTCCACCTTCCAAGTTGCTACCAGGTGGGGACAAAGCATTCAGAACACTGAATTTTGTGGGGGACATGTGCAAGAAAAGTAAATAAAAATATTAAAATACATAAATGCCAATTCTGGCTTATATACTTTCCCATTTCAGGTTCACAGGTCCACCTAAAACACAATACTGATGAGGGAGATAGCCTTTAGTTTAATAACCAAACAATCATCACTAAGACTTACTACTGATTGACCTTGAGGATTACTAGCCAGATATGAAGGAGATATAATAGGAAAGCGCATGATCTTATTAGGTAGTTCTGAGTTTGAGTTAGAGCTCCACCAATCTAGGACGTAACCTGCAACTTATATGGACCTTAGATTTCGAGCATCTGAAAAGTCAGGATAATAACACTTGCCTTTCAGGATGAAGTATATCAGGTGGTCATCTATATATGTAGGGTTTAGCACATTATTTAACACATTGGTGCTCAGCTCAGGAAAGGTGAGGGAAGCTTTGCAGATACTGGAACTTCCTTTGACCTCTTGGTGTATAGCTACTGTACTGAGAGGCTAGAAGAATAAGCCTTGTAAATTCTGCTTCCATTATAAATCCCCATTTTTGTGATCCATTTAGGGCACACTGGGCAGGTAGCTGAGGCATCAAATCAATACACAGTAGAGATAGCTTCATACCCAAGTTTATTGTGGCACAATTTACAATAGCCAAGTTATAGCCTGCTAGGTGTCAGTCAACAGATGAACAAATAAAGAAAATGTGGTGCTGGGTGTGGTGGTGTAATTCTTTAATCCCAGTACTTGAAAGGCTGAGGTAGGATTGCCTTGAGTTCAAGGGCTTGGGCTACAGAGTCAGTGCCAGGTCAGCCTGGGTTAGCATGAGTTGTGAGACCCCTGCCTCAAAAAAGGGGGGAAAAGTTGGGGAGAGAAGCTGGAGAGATGGCTCAGCATCTAAGAGCATTTTCACGTAGGCACAAGGGCCTGCGTAGGCCAGAAACCTCCAGAACCAACATAAACAGCTGGGTGTGGCCACTCTCTTCTGAAACCCCAGTCCCATAAGGAGCAGAGACCGGAGAATTGTGGGGGTCATGAAGAAAACAACTGTCAAGCTCTAGAATCAGTAAGAGACTCCAGCGCAGGTAAGAAGGGGGGGAATGGTGGGAGAGGGACCTGTGCTCCCCCCCCCAGTCACCCCAAAGAGTAAGCCGTGTTGCATGGTACATATACATGAATCCTCACACAACACCATCACCATGCTACAATCCCCCCCCCACACACACAACAAAGAAGAAGAAAGGGTTTTTTAAATGCATATATATATATATATATATATATATATATATATATATATATATATACACAATGGAGTATTATTCAGCCATAAAGAATCGAATCATGAAAAACACAAAAAGGATCAAGGCATGCAGTGTTCAGGAAAATGGGTGGAAAAAGAGATGATCTGGTCACACCAAATAAGTCAGCCCTAGAGTCGACTCACACAAACAAGTGTCACACGTTTTCTCTCACCTGTGGAATGACGATGGCGTCTTCAAACTAAGGCTGGCTTCCCAAGTTGGCCACCAATACCTTCAAGGGCTACAGGCTTCATTTTTTATGCATAAGAGACTAGACAGTCCCATAATGGGCCGTCTACAGGCTGAACAGCTGGGACAGCCAGTCTCTGCTCAGTACATGCACCAAAGGAGCCAATGATGTTGCCTCAGTGCAGTTCCAGCCAGTTCAGGGGGGCATGGAAGCTCCCTGAGGGGTCATGGTACAAGTCAGCACTCAAACATGAGCCTGACATCCATAGGTGGGTGACAACAGCAAGCAATGCACCTCAGGGCAGTGATCTTGGGGGTGGGTCTGGCCCTGTAGGCAGAGGTCATGTGCCTCCAGATGTGCAGAATGAGGGCGAGAGGCAGAGCTTGATGCTTTGCAGGACTCTCCTGTCCCCCTTCCCTGAGGGAGCTTCAGGCTATGGTCAGCTGGCTCTATTGCTTTGGGCCTGAGGCGGAATATTATGGTGACAGGAACATGGTAGGACATGCTGTCCACCCCATGTTGTCAGGAAGCAGGGAGGGAACGTGTGTGGATAAGCCATACAAGTACTTTGGTATAGCAACCATGAACTGACTGGGACAGCTTGTTTGTTTTTAACTTATTACCTGACAAATTTATACATAGTGCTTACCTTATGCCAGGTACTGGCCTAGATACTTGGAAATATGAATGTGTTTCATTCTATTCTCCCCAAACTTCTATGATGAGGTACTATTATTGTTCCTATTTTTATTTTTTTATATTTTATTTATTTATTTGAGATGAGATGTGTGTGTGTGTGTGTGTGAGAGAGAGAGAGAGAGAGAGAGAGAGAGAGAGAGAGAGAGAATGGGCACACTAGGGCCTCCAAGCCACTGCAAATGAAATCCAGACACATGCACCCTCTTGTACATCTGGCTGTATATGGGCACTGGGGAATCGAACTCTGGTCCTTCTGCATTGCAGGCAAATGCCTTAATCCCTGTCATGGTTTGATCCAGGTGTCCCCCACAAGCAAATGAATGTGTTCTGATAGATCGATCCTCAGCTGATGGCAGTTTGGGTT